>SKCR01007747.1:0-24445 GCA_019454045.1 Zanthoxylum bungeanum | reverse complement strand
CCTCCAATTGCCTTGGGCCTAGCCTTTGGCGCATGAGAGGTCGATGCATAATGCGCCTCGCGCTTGCTCCCCTTTAGGAGTTCCCTTTCGGACTCCTTCAATACGGATAACAGCTCTCCAAGAGTGTCATCTGTATCCATCAACTTGTAGTTGATTATGATTTGTTTCCAAGTATGAGGAAGTGACTGCAAGATCATATCTATAGTCAGCTCAGCCTCCAAGACTATTCCCATATTGGCCAACTCATCAATATCGGCGATCATTTGAGTCCCGTGGGCCTCAACTGATGCACCGTCTGTCATCCGGGAGCGGAAGAGTTTCCTTACTAGCTCGTACCTCTTCATCCGCTTATTGGTGTGGTGAAGATCACGCAATCTTGCCATCATGTTATAGGGATCCAAGTCCATGTACTGGCGTCTGAAATGCTGGGTCATTGCAGCTAGCATAACTGACTGAGCTTTGTCACAATCGTCACTATGAGTCTTCCATAACTCTAGCTCCAGTGGCTCAGTGGTTTTAGGCGGGAGAGGTCTCTGAATAGTATACAGTATCCTCTCAGCCCCAAGCACTATCTTGAGGTTCATTTCCCAGTCGGCAAAGTTTGTCCCTTTGAAGACATTATCGCCCATGATTATGTCGCGGATATTACCTTTGCCAATCATCTTGACAACTATAGTCCAACTATAAAGTCAACGATGTTATGGTACAGTCAAACTGTTACAAGTAAAATAACAATATATTAGTCCAACTAATTATTTAAAATATTGACGAAATAATTTGAAAGACGCGTAAGGCTAAGTATCTGAATGAAATTGCAAATTCAATAATAGCCTCCCACTATTTTCTTCAAGTTTCTAACCCTCTGTAGAGAACTCGGGAAATCGAATTTCCTAGTGGGCTAGGATCCCGTTAAATAACACACAACCTTGACTTTGGCTAATAAATTGTATGCTATTTAACTTAGGTAGATCTCCATGATCAATTGGATCTCATCCAATTCCTAGATCCGGTTAGGTGGACATCCAAGTCCGAACACATATGTATAATGCCAATGTAACCATTACATTTCCTAACCCTATCCTCCGAATCATCCAGGCCTTGGCTTTGGCCAAAAACAAACCTAATGATTCCAGTTAAGTGGGACCCATTGACGAGGAAAGTTTCGTAATCAATGTCATTGGACAAAAAGTGATCTTGACTTTGGCCAATAAAAATCACGATTTGGACAAGACACCGATATGCAACAAAACTCTCATGATTCAAGTACATCCTTGATTGACAAAGGTCTTGACTTTGGTCAAAAACAAACCAATGCCAACTTCGGATCTTGAACAAGAACCATTCAATGGAAGGATATTCGCTTAATATAAATCGAGGGATTTTCGCGTAATTGGCAACCAATTTATTTATCTTTGTTAGGTCTCATCATCATACACCCTTAAGCATGCTTCTAAAACATCATAAAGCGCGTAAAGTAAATTAATAGTGATATGCGGATGGATATATAAACAACTTGTTCCTAGAACAAATCACTCCCTTTCCTCTCCCCGCTAGCACTATTACTTCTATCTACCCAATTACATAAAACAATAAGAGAAACCTCATTTACATTGAGGGGAATTAGGTGAGAAGAGAATACAAAGAGATAAAGAGATAAGGCTGGACACGCAGGTCCAATTTATAAATTCCAAATTTACAATAATTTCTAAAATTACCCTTTCCCTTCTAATATCCATCCGATATACACTATTCATTCATCACATACATATATATTCAAACAAACATACATGCTTTTACAACCAATCTAATCCAATTAATTAGTCTTTGTTTAAGTGATCATCCAATGTTCAAACACAACGTTTTGATTTTGCGCGAGTCCAACTCGATTGAGAAAAAGTACATAAGGTACGAATTCGCGAATTAATCGAACTACTTATTAAATCTAATTCAATTCGTATTCATACTAATTCAATTATTTAATTCCAAATTAAATGTTTACACTTTTAATGTGCTTTAAAGACTTAGATTCTAAATCTAATTCTATTGGGTCTCAAAGCCCAACTAACATCCAATGTTTAATTTAATTCAAGTCAAATGGGCTTTCAATTGATTATTAAGGCTTGGGCTTTGGTCAATGTGGGTCAAACCCAATTACCAAGCCCAAATAAGGAATCACCCTTAAATGCCATAAAACCAATTTTAAGCCCATAAGGCCCAATAAATTATTAAAGCCCATTATATTATATTTGGACTTAATGGAGTGATTTAGGCCCAAATTGGATCCAATCCTTTTGGCCCAAATCTACTTGGTCACACCAAGCCCATTATGCCCAAATACAATATTAAAAGCCCAATTCACCAATTAAGCCCATTAATTAAATTTTAATATTCCAAACATTAAAGTCCAATTAATTAAAGTGTAATACCAAGATTAATACATTAAACCAAATATTTCAAAAATACCCATTTAATTTATTAATCATGTATTGTTCAAAATAAATGTCCAACATTAATTTTAACAAAAAAATCAACTCCTTTTCATGTCCTTGTACATTCGGCCAAGGTGAGTTTTTTGTGTCGATTTGTTTTTCAATCCGATTGAATTACTAATCTACGTCCCGTATACGTTCTAAGTCATCCAATGATCTTAACACAAAAAAATTCCTATCCACTCCAAGTAGCAACACATTCGGCCAAGGAATGAATTTGGGGAAAATCATCCAATGCATTTTTCATAAAATTGATTCCATATAACATCATTCTATATACATGCAAGCATACTTATTAATCAAATTTCATAAGAACATGCTTCAATCAATTTTATCATACCCATCGGCCAAGGTTAAATTTTAGGGGAAAAATCATCCAATGCATTTTTCATAAAATGATTCCATATAACATCATTCTAATACATGCAAGCATACTTATTAATCAAATTTCACAAGAACATGCTTCAATCAATTTATCCCAAATTTTAACCTAAAGTATTTCATGCTTAACCATGGCTCCATGATACCATTGTTGGTTTCTATAATATGTCCCAAGGAAAGATTAAGCATTTGAAATACAACATTGAATATATATATAAGATGAAGTATGGCGGAATCATACTTACATTGCTTTAGTGATGAAGAAAATCAAACCAAAATGGAAGCTCCAAGGTTGGGATGATTCGGCCAAGATGAGAAGAGGTGGAAAGCTCCAAGCTTTGTGTATTCCTTGCTCTATGATGGTTTCCCTATCACCTCTTTTGATCCCTTGTAAGGTGCTAGCCTTGCATGTGAGTATATGTTCCAAACAACCTCAATATCTTCAAGTTTTAGACAACCAAAATGAAGAAGATGGATAGCAAAAACTGCATGTAGTTTTCGGCAATGTGAGAGAGAAAAGAGAGTTTTTTGTTAATTGATTTTGTTACCAAAAATCAATTTATATTTATGCCATAATGTTTATTAAATTAATAATAAAATTATGACACCAACCATGCAATGGCTTAGAGTGTCAAACACTCAAATTCCATGCATAACAATTGAGTGTATTGTACACTATCACCATGCAATGCATCATCAATAAAATAATACATATAATGACATGTGTCATGTGGGCCCCACATGTTTCCAAATGAAAGTGGGCCCACGTGCACTCACGCGTTCGGGTTTGATATTTCCGAAATACCGAACTTACGTTGCGACGTTAATTAAATCGAATTTAAATAAATAATCGCGCCTAGCGAAATTATTGTTTACGTCGCTAACGAATTAATTCTAAATTAACTCGTATGCCCGAATTAAAATCTAATTTTAATTTCGCGTCGAAATCGAATTTCGATTATTATATCGAATATAATAATTTCATCGATTAATTCCAAATTAATCGCTCTCTCTCTAAATAAGGCACTTTATCCGAGATAAAGTTTCTCCGCAATTAATCCAAGATTAATTAAGTCCGAATCAAATATCATAGGTGAATCTTCAGGAAGCGACCCAAGAGATCTCCGGATATGTTGGCAGTAAATACGGTCGTCGGATAATCCGAACACGCACGTACCTCGTACTACGTTCTTACCGATTCACAAGACAAGGTTGGCTTCTAGCAAAGCGCCATGCCTACCCAATTCTCCAGAAATATTCTTATAGGAATATAAGATCTATATCAAGCGTAGTATACCGTAGTATTGCGTACATCGATCCAGTATCGGATGATCACATGCTAGGCCTGGGGCTGGAGATGTGTCTGCCCCGTACGAAACATATATCGGACATCAAGCAACTAGTCTCTTTAAATCGGACAATCCTGACCTAGTCATATTGTCCCGACGGTTGCAACCTTTTATAGAGTACTAGTTCTGTGTCCTGCGTGATCATCACCTCCATATGTCTGAAGCGATACTTCCATATTGACATCACATCCAGTACACTACGATTCTCGATAAACCCAGAAGAGGTGTACACAGAACCGGTTAAGGTCCCCAACCACCAAAACCAAAGTTTACCGATTATCGCAAGTAATAGCGATGTAAGTCTCAGGTTAAGACCATATACACCTACCCTGATGCGGCCTCCCATAGACACCTAGACATACTACCAATGGGATTCTGCGGGGTCTATCCAGAGCGAAGCTGTTTTCCGTACCATCGGTAAAACACAACCTCCTATCGCACTTGCATAAGTATCCAATACTTAAATATATGAGAACTATGTCGTTGTGCCCTCACAACGTGCACAAGCGCAATACTAGTCTATTCCGCATTATCGATGTCCGATCTCGATAATACTCCGACTAGGGATATTTAATGATTAAACTTTTATGGATTGATACTGTCTCATATCATCTCAATCCAGTACTAATCATATGGACTTTCGCCATTTATAAATCAAAGTAAATAATATTACAAAACGGCAAAAGGCAATTTCATCATCACAAAGTTAATTTTGTACAATAATACAATATCATTTACAAACAGTGACGCTATGGGACACAATGTCTAACAAAATCTTCCTAGCAAGATAACTGTTGTCGAATAAACAACAAATGCGGATTATTGCTGCAGCTGAAGCAACAATAGAAGCCATTTGGATCGATAATAAATCTAATTAGATTAGATATAGTTCTGTTAGCGGCTGAACTAGGCGTCAGCACAGGCTAAGGAATTAAAGGTCTCATCGACGATCAAAATATATACTTCTATATCATCTGATTCGTTCGGATCATACATCGTGGCGATGTGATGATCGTATAAATCGCGTCAAACAACAAATCCGCTGACGAAAACCTTTCCTCAGCAATTTGAGCGAACCTTACATAGTTCGGGTGTAGGACACTCGAGTGACTGGCTATGTGCCAAGTGGGAGATTGTTGGATAATATGACCCATAGCGTCACTATTTGCACAGATCATTGTGTTGTTGTAGCAAATTAACTATGTAACAAGGAAATTGCACTCTCTTCATTTTGTGATTAGATCACCATAGACATATAAATGAAGAGAGGTCCCTATGATTAGTTCCTGGATTGAGATGATATGAGACAGTATCAGTCCACGAAGGATTAATCATTAAATATCCCTAGCCGTAGTATTATCGAGACTGGACATCGATAATGCGGAATAGGCTAGTATTGCACTTGTGCGCGTTGTGAGGGCACAACGGCATAGTTCTCATATATATATGTATTGGATACTTGTGCAAGTGCGATAGGAGGTCGTGTTTCACCGATGGTACGGGAAACAGCTTCGCTCTGGATAGACCCTTCGGAATCCCATTGGTATTATGACTAGGTGTCTATGGGAGGCCGAAATCGAGGTAGGTGTGTATAGTCTTAACCTGAGACTTACATCGCTAATACTTACGACAATCGGTAAACTTTGGTTTTGGTGGTGGGGGATCTTAACTGGTTCTGTGTTCACCTCTTCTGGGTTTATCAGGAATCGTAGTGTATTGGATGTGATGTCAAGACGGAAGTGTCACTCCAGTCATAATGGAGATGATGTCACGCAGGATACGGTATTAGTGCTCTTCAGTGAAGCGCATCCAATCGTGATATTATGACCAGGTCATGAATATCCGATTATATTGACTAGTTACCAGACATCCGATATGTGTTTCGGACGGGGCAGACACTTATCCAGCCCCAGCCCTAGCACGTGATTATCCGATACTGGGCCGATACGCACAATACATTAGTATACTACGCTTGATAAAGATCTTAAATATTCTTTAATGGATATGTCCGGAGAATTAGGTAGACTTGGTGCTTTGCTAGGAGTCGACCTTGTCTCGTAAATCGGTAGAACGTAGTACTTGGTACGTACGTGATTCGGATACTCCGACGACCGTATTTACTGCCAGATTATCCGGGGATCTCATGGGTCGCTTCCCGATAATCCACCGATGACGCACAACTCGCACTCTTGAATAATCTGGGATTATAATAGAAGAGAGAGAAAAGTAATCTAGGATTAATTACGGAGATATTTTATCTAGGATAAAATATCGTCTAGAGAGAGATAACGATTAATTTGGAATTAATCGGTAAATTAATATATTCGATATATTATACGAAATTAGATTTCGACGCGGAATTAAAATTAGATTTTAATTCGGGCAAATGAGTTAATTTAGAATTAATTTGTTAGCGACGTAAATAATAATTTCGCTAGGCGCAATTATTTATTTAAATTCGATTTAATTAATGTCGCGACGTAAGCTCGGTATTTCGGAAATATCGAACCCGAACGCGTGAGTGCACGTGGGCCCACTTTCATTTGGAAACGTGTGGGGCCCACATGACACATGTCATATTATGCATTATTTAATTCTAATGCATTGCATGAAGATTGTGTACAAAACACTCAATGGTCTTGCATGGAGTTTGAGTGTTTGACACTCTAAACCATTGCATGATTTGTGTCATAAATTTATTATCAATTTAATAAATTTTATGGCATAAATATAAATTGATTTTTGGTAAATCATTTTTAACTTAACACAACTTCAATCTCTCTCAAATTCTCTCCTCTCCTCACGCCCAAAAACTGAAACATGTTACTGGTTTGGAACCAATTCAGGCGTGACTTTAGGGAAGCAAGGGTTGGATTTTCATGGTGAAAATTCAAGTGCTAGCACACTACGAGTCTTGCGAAGGTGGTAGGGAGGTTCGACCATGAGCCGGGATCCATCCAACGAAGCTAGGAGCTGCGTTTCTCATCTCAAAATTCTGTTTTTGGAGGCAGTGGACTGCATGCAGTAAGCTTACCAAGGCAGTGCGTTTTTGGGCATGATTCGTCTTCAAATCGACATAACCGATCAATGTAAGTATTCCGCTATCTTCGTTGGTGTATTCACGCATGTTTTCATGTCTTGATTTGATCTTGGGACCTTAGAATAAACCAACACTTGGCTACAACATATGTTGTTCACTTGTTTCTCTACTCTCTTTTGTTTGTGTTATGAAGTTTGGAAGCTTGAATGAAAGATATATGCATGTATATAAATAAAGTTTACTTATTAATGGTTAATAAGCACATTTTTGGTCATTAGATGACTTGGTTTCCATTCTAGAGTTGTTAGGCCACTCAATGATGACCCATAATTGTTCTTGAGTTGTTTCAAAGTGGTGAGACTTTTTTGGTGTTGTAGAGATTTGATTAAAGTGTTGGATTGTGGTAATTTTAGTTAATTTTGGTTAATTTGATTAATTAAGAATTATGGTTTCTATGTTGTATTTTGATATATATGAGATGTATAAATTATTTTGGTAGTGACTGGAAATCACCTAGTCTTATATTTGACAAATTAGGATCAAAATGATCAAAATAAAAAGTATTGGGACCTCACGACAATTTGGGAAAATTCTGGAAAAAAATTTGGGTTGTATTTTACTATACATAAGATGTAAAAATTATTTTGGTAGTGATTAGATATCACCTAATCTTGTATTTGATAAATTAGAACCAAAATGATCAAAATATAAAGTATTGGGACCTTTCGGCAATTACTGAAAAATCTGAAAAAAAAAATTCAGGCTTTTGTTTTCTTGTATATTTGATGTACAAATCATTTTGATTATGATTAGAAATCTCCTAAATTTGTTTTGAACAACTTAGGACTAAAATGATTAAAATTGAAAATTTTGGACTTTACAGTAATTTACTGAAATTGTGATTTCTGGGTTAAAAATTCTATTTTTTGAGTATTGAGTGCTTAAAATAAATAAGTTTATTTTAATTACCCAAGAAAAATTAAAGAAATCAAAAAATTGATTTTCCCGTATTTTGATGCGTTACCCTAGTAATCCGCCCAAAAACCCCAACAGGTTTCACTCACAAAATATTAAATCTCTAAACATTTTAGAGAATTGTTGTAATATCCCGAGTTTTTAATAACAGTGTTGGAAGGTTTCCGAATTAAAATTAATGATTTGGAACGGGATGGTAATAAAAAATTAGAGTTTATGTGTTGGGAAAAAGGTTGGAATATTTTTAAGTGAAGTTTCGTCGTGTTGGAAAACGCGTGGTTTCGAGAATTAGTTACGTGATTTCTATTTATATCATTTTACAAGTGAAAGTTTTTTATTTCAGCTATAAAGTAGCAAACGAACTTCGATTGAGTTGATTCTTGAACCATCAGACATGTATTTTCGAGACAAACAACTTTCGTGTTGAACCCTTTTCAAAATTTGCATCAGAATGGCTTCTAAAATATGAATTTTCGAGAATATTCTATGGTAGGGACCTATTTGTAATTTCCGGGGATCAAAATGTAATTTTTTTAAAACTTTTCTATATACAACTCTAAGTTTCACGAAATTGTGAAAAACGCATAAGCTTCATAACTCTCTCACACGACCCCCCACGTCCCCAAACACGTTCTGGCCATCAATGGTCGCGTCAGCGGCCTGCCGGCCAATGCAGGCCGGCGCGACCGACCAGAGGGGTGTACCGGCCATCCCTCCACGTTATGGTGGCTGACAGCGAGACGAGAGAGATATGCTCTCGTAGAGAATTTTTCGATTCCGGCTTTTCGCTTTGTTTCATGGCCCTAGCCACCCTCCAAATCGAAACCCTCGAAGACTACTACAAGATGGGGATGATTTTTTCCGATCCATGCTCGGTTGCACGCTAAACGAAAGAGGAAGATTCAGATGAATGGTGACCCACAGTGAACAATAGCTCCGGTCGGAATTCTATCGATTCCATCGCATGTTCGTGGGATCGTTTGGAGTCCGTATATGCCCTCGAATATCGGTAAGACCTCCCCGGTAAAAAAACACTAATTTCAAGTTTTTTGCTAAATATTCAGATGTATTCGGTAGTTTCAAAGAGCAGTGTAATGATATAATTGAATTAATTGAGTATTAGTATATGAATATATGCATTTTGGTAGAATCCGAGTGAAAATGGAATGAGTTTGATCAATCCGATAGAATATGCAAGTTTTCGGTAAAAGTGAGTTTTTTACATAGAATGATTTGTTTTGATTTTAACGATAGTTATGAGTTTTATATGATATTATGAACATGTTTGGATAAATCCAGGTAGGTTCGAAGGATTCGAGACCCTTCCGTAGCGTTTACAGAAAATGTTTTGGTAATATTTTCTAAAAATACGTAAACCGAGAATTTAGGTGAACTAGTGGCTTGGATAGTTTGTAATGGTGTTTTAAAGATTATTGAAACTCAAAACATTGAAATCTGAATTGATTTGGTTGTTTCGGAAAGATCCGAGATTTTATCGTAGTTTAATCAAGACTCTGTAAGTCGTGATTCTAACGGTGTTTCGCCATTTGTTTTGGCAGACTTGACTAGAACATGAAGTGTTCGCGAAGCCAGGTAAGTAACCCATATGACAAGAACTCAGATTGGTGAATTCATTTTTTTGATTACACACACACACACACACACACACCAACACACATATATATATATATATATATATATATATTATATATATATATGATTGACATGTTAGGTTAAAAGAGTATAGTTAAGGCATATTCTTGGGAACAAAGTTCAAGATTACGTATGGCTAGTATAATCGACTACCACAAGTATGGATCCTTGTTATTGATATGATAAGAAGTGAGACATGAAATGAGCTTAATGTTTAGTGTAAGTATGGATGTATGAAAGTGTATGAATAGGTAATAATATGTATAAATGTATGTAAATGTATGAGCATGTATAAGTATATGTATAAGCATATTTATAAGTATATAAACGTGTATTTGTATATGTATGAGATAATAGGATTTGTATGCTTTGGGTATAAAAGATCGGTAAATGAGATACGTTATGACTTCAGCGTATGTATTATTATATGTATGTGGGCATTTTTGTGGATGAGCTTGTTATTGGCTCGAACATGCAATTATCGCTATAAAGGTTGGATTGGTTAATTATGATAAGGAATGGGTATAAGCTAAGTTATTTCTGAATGGATAAATAATGTTGATAAGTTTCTGTATGGAAACTAAGAAACTAATGGTGTTTGAGCGGTAATGAAAGATATGAGGATGGTTGAGGATTTAGCATTTGAGTTCATAACTATGTATATTTGTATGTTAGAAACATATGTATGTAAATGAGTATTTGAATGATGTTTGAATTATTTGTTGTGTATGTGCTTGTGGTTGAGAATTATGTGATGAATTTATGTTATATGGAATGTGCGCTTGTGTGTGTTTTGATTGGGTGATTCGTGGTGTAGTAGTCGATCTAGTTAGGAATTCGTTCGGCGACGAAATTTATCATATACCTATTCTAAATAGGTAATGAGTCTCGTACGAGCATTGTATGTGTAAGCCAACCACATGTATGCATTTTTTGATTAAGTGCTTTGTGATGTATTGTTGTTATATATTGCTTCGTGTTTGGTTGCACGATGGTTGTATGTATGTCTGAGTGTATATATGTGTATGATAGAACTCGTAACCTATATGGATAGTGATAGTGTATTATGTGAAATGAATGAATGATTTGAAACTGATGTGAATATCATACGTTTTAAAACGTGTTTGTTTAGTTGTGTTGGTATATATGTAGGTGTAAGAATCCTAAAATTGTGTTTGCATGAATATAAGAGAAATGTGCTATGGTATTTTTAAGTGCATATGAATCCTGAATGTCAAGCTATTGTAAGGTTATCGTGATTAAAGAAAGTTAAAGTAAATTTATTTTGGTATAAAAGATAGATTGTAATTGAATAGAATGAAGTATAATTGTTTTATCGATTTGATGATACTTTGTGAGTTATGAATGTTTGGCTAATAAATCAGTATAGATGAGAACTTATAAAGTATAAAGGATAACAAATGTTGATAACTCTGAACTTGTCGTAACTTAGTAAATATGAAAACTTCTTGTGGGACACAGAAACTGACGACGCACGCTGTCCTAGGCTCGCGGCCTAGTCGGGAGTACGAAGTAGCCACGGGGGACTAAACCGGAGAATAATGGAGTCGCCACCTGGTGTGAACCGGGAAAATGAGATTTAAGGCCGCACTCACCCCTCGCAAGGGAAGACCTCAAACCGTTGGTTCAGAATGGTCCCTTACTTATGTCACTTGTAATGAAAGGATTTGTGTAATAAGTTAATCAAGCTTAAGTAACACTTATTTCCAAGAGTATCATGCTTCTAAATCCATATGCGCAAAAATAAAACTTACACCTAAATTTGCATATATTTCACATCTAAGATTGCATGCTTGAAAGTACATCAAAGTAGCAACGAACATACAACTTCATTGGCATATTGTATTCATGGAAACACCAGCACACACTAACCACACAAGCACACATAAAGGCGAATCAAATGATGGCGAACATGTGATTTCATAGACATATCATAAACAAATAGCCATTACATATCTATGCATAAATAAAAGAGTCAACTAAGTATATAATGCAAAAAGACACTTAAGGATTAAAGTAAGCATGCTATGACGTGGTGCAAAAGATGATAACTAATACGGACACAAACACACATGTGAGCACTTTTCAAGTGGTACGTGGAATTGTATCCCAAGTACAGACCGCATTACCGTCCATTCGGAATCGGCTACAGAATTTATGTCTGGGTTTCCATCCGATATACTACAAGAAATAATACTCAAATTCTATCATGACATGGATATATGAATTGTAATACGTTAAGCCAAGACTAAGGGATAAATGATGCAATCAATGGAATAAGTATGTTTTTCATTACGATGCGTACAAAGAAAATGATGACTATATGAAACTTCGCATACCCGATTGAACACATCTTATATTCAACCGAATATACATCAACCGGCGCGGCAAAGCATCGTGGTAAAGGATTTTAACCCCTCCAAATAGGGGACCTTTAATCCGACTTACTAAGCCCATGCGCTCGATTGCATCATGCATACAAAGAATAAAGACAATAACATCAAACTTAGTATGCCCGATTGAACATATCTCACATTCAACCGAACACACATCAACCGGCGCGGCAAAGCATCGTGGTAAAGGGTTTTAACCCCTCCAAATAGGGGACCTTTAATCCAACTTACTAAGCCCATGCGCTCGATTGCATCATACATACAAACAATAAAGACAATAACATCAAACTTAGTATGCCCGATTGAACATATCTTATATTCAACCAAACACACATCAACCGGCGCGCAAAGCATCGTGGTAAAAGGGTTTTAACCCCTCCAAATAGGGGACCTTTAATCCGACTTACTAAGCCCATGCGCTCGATCGCATCATGAATAAACAAGTAACATGCGGAATTCAAATGACGAAAAATAAATAAATCAAAGCAATATAAAACAAAAGAAGGTGTCGTTTACTCAAGCGGTACGTGGAGTTGTATCCCGAGTACAGATCATACTACCGTCCATTCGAAATCGGCTATGAAATTTATGTCCGGGTTTCCATCCGATATACCGCGAGAGTTGACACATCTTTCATTTTATTCCAAGGCCACAACATACAATATTTCGTAATACATGCATATTTATCTACTCAAGGGCCACAACATGCATTTTAACATAATATCATGCGAACAATACTCAATAAATAATAAATAGAACCTAAAAAAGAGTGTGAAAAATACCCTGAGGTCTAACCTTTTATGTCGACTTTCGAACTCGCGTTTCACGGCCGTCGGAAGGGCTATCACTCCGTAACTCTTCCGGTTCACTGGTTTACCATCTTAGCTCACTGTTTTTGCTGTTTTATCTCTGTTTTGCTGCTGTTTTTCCTGTATTCTTTGCTTACTGTTTCAGGTCTGTTCGGGAACTATTTTGGCAATTTTGGAGGGCTGTTCGGGGGCAGTTTTTGTCACCGTTTGGGGCGGTTTTTATGGGTATCGGGCTGCTATTTGAGGGCTGATTTCAGGGGGATTTGTGTGCAAGTCAGGGGCTGGTTTAAGGGCATTTACGTGCAGTGTAAGGGGCTTAGTTTATAGCGGTGAAGGGCTGGTTCACGTGACTAAGGGCTTATGGGTGGCTTGGTTCACGTTGCTTTGCCGATTGATTTTTTGTGGGTTGTAGGGTGCTACTTGTTATGGCGTGAGTTGAAGGCAGTGGGGTTAAAGTTTTAGTGGGGCAGATGGCTTGCTATGGGCGCATGTGACTAGGGCTGGTGTGTTGAGTCAGTACGTGAGTTGGCTGCCGAATGAAGGGTTATTGGATCACGCCACTAATCTGCATATTGAAGGGTTTTTATTTGCTTTGTGTTATGGCGATTGTCTATTTGTGGAGAGGCAGTTTTGTGATGATCTGAGGGGCTGGTGAAGTTGTTTTTATCGTTAACGCATCAAGAGATAGAAATAGAGCTTATGTTTATGTGAGTGTGTAGCCCTGTGTATTTTGAAAGAAGATCAGGTCGTGTGTTAAGAGGGTCTCTGTGTGATAATGCCGTGAGGAGAGAGAGAAATGGCTAAGGGTTTTGGTTTTGTGATTCTAAGTGTGCGTTGAAGTGCCGTGGGGATGAGAGTGTGAATGAGAGCTCTTAGGGTTGATTTAGTGTGTGTTTTTATAGTTGTCAATTAGGGTTTGCATGGATAGGGATTTGTAATATCTAATTAGTGTCACAAAAGGAAATATTATTTGATTATGGTACAAATTTTGGTGAATTAGGAAGGTTGAATATTTGATTGGTTTAGATTAGGAATATAATATATTTAATTGTGGCTTGATTTTAATTAGGCATTTAATTTGTTAATTAGGTGAGTAAATATTTTAATTTGGTGAGTGATTTATTAAATTAGAACGTGATTTATTTTAATTTTGGTATTAGCTTTTCCTTCCCTATTTGTTTCCTTTAATTTCGATTTACTTTGAATTTAATTTGTTTTAATTTAATTTAAATGGAACTTCCTTTGTGCCATGTATTTTAAAGGTTTTAATTATTTTGGATTGGGCTTGGGTGAGATGGACTTGGATGTGGGGTTTTGGGCCAAGGTTAAGGGGCTTGCGGGGATTTTGGGCCGAGGTTAGGTGATTTGTGAGTGTTTTAGGCCAGGAATAATTTTTTAAAAAGGACAGCCAACAAGTAACCCGAAGCTAAACCACACGAACTTATCCGATTATGAGTCAATTCTTGACTCCTCCCTTCCGAAATCCTTTTCCCGCGGCTTCCGTGACTTAAAAGGTAGCGCCTCCAACTGAGACTCATCATCGGGTTTCACATGTAAAAATACAATGCCTACACTTCTAATGTGATTGATTTATATATTTTGTTTGTAGTAGTAACATGGTTACTTATGAGTTTTTATAACTCACACAACAAACCAGTTTGCTAGTTTTGTAAGTTGGCTTCCAGAATGGTCAACCATGACAGATTAGGAAGTCATGCTCGATACATGGATCACCAAAGCTGCAGTCACCACGCAAGTGTCTTGGGAGAAGTTTAAAAAGTTTTAGGATATTTGAGTTATTATTTCGTTTGTCATGTTGAGCACATTATTTGTATTAAGTAAATGATTTGATTGCTTATGATATTGTGGGTACAGAGCCCTTGAGTGGTTGATAGATGATATAGGCATGAAGCCCTTAGGTGATGATTTTGATGTGTTGGTGTGGACCTGAAGTCCATTTTGATATATGATGTTCATTTTAGGTTCGTTTTGGTGCTGGAATGAGATCCAGATTGTCCAGTTTTAGAATGCATCATGCCGAATTTTCGGTAAATTCATAGGCTTATGGAGTTGGGTAATCATCATATCTCCTGCCGGTAGCATTCTGCCTCTTGCTGGCGACATGTTATAATTATTTTGTCACACACAATATTTTTCCTTTTTTTCTTCCATTTTTTCTTTCAACACATGAGAGAAAAATAAGACCAAGGGAGGCTAGGGTTTAGAGAACGAGATTATCCTTAAAAGAAAACTTATTTTTCTTTATAGCTAGGGATTTGAGTTATCACGTTTGGCAACCAAATTATAAAAAATAACCCCCAAACCCTTTGTATTATTCGTCCAGCCCTAGAGAAATATAACACCAAAAGTTTCTGATTAATGTCATCATAATGACATTTAACATGTTTCTTAATAAAATAATGTAACTACCATTTTAGTAATGAAGAGTTTCAAAATCAAACTTTAAATTTATTCATTTCCAAAATGATTTATTAAATTATAAAACATAAATTAATAATTACAAACTTTTATTAATAAATTAAATGATTATCTCATAATCATTTATTTAATGAAAAGTTTATATTAAATTTAACATAAAGTCTCATGTGTGATAAATATATTATTACAGTATCAGAATTTTGTATCCTAAATCACACAAGGATCATGTCGATATAGGATGCCTGAGGCATAGCTAACATTCGACTCTTGCTATCCCAAAGAATCCGGATCCCAAGTACAGAACTGGCCTATCTAAATCTTTCATTTGAAATTGATTAGCTAGCCAAGATTTCACGTCCGATAATATTTTTACATTAATCGAAATGATTAAAATATCACTGACGTACAAAATGAGAAAATCCATACTTCTGTCAATGACGCACTTGTATACACAAGGCTCATCGACGTTCTGCTCAATTACAAGACTGATCGTGGTATCAAATCTTATGTTCCAAGATCAAGATTCCTACTTAAGTCAATAAATGAACCTTTGCAGCTTGCATACCTTTTACTTTTGACCTTGGACTACGAACCCCTCTAGTTGTACCATATAGATACACTCATCAAAATTTCCATTCAAGAATTTTTTGACGTCCATCTACCAAATCTCATAGTCATAATATATGGTGATGGAAAGAATGGTGCAAATAGATTTAAACATCGATACTGGTGAGAAAGTCTCCTCATGGTCAACTTTCTCTTTCTGGGTATAACCATTGGCCACTAGTGTAGCCTTGAAGGTCTGTACCTTATCATCTGCTTTCCTCTTTCTCTTTTAGATCCACTTACAACCTATGGGTTTTACCCGATCAGGTTGGCCTATAAGTTCCTGAATTGGAGTACATCGACTTCATCTCGAGGTTCATGGCTTTGGGCCATTCTTCTTTATTAGAATGATCCTTGCACTATGATAGGTCAATGGATAATCTATACCCTCACTAGATGCGACAACTTGAGCCTCTCCAACTCCTAGATAATGACCAGGTTGTCACACCCTCCCACTGTGTCTAGGTGGCAGATTATTTTGACATACTTGCATCTGATGCTCAGATGTTGAAGGTGCTATTGTTTTATCAATTATTGTTGACGATGGTGTTTCTGGTCGAATCAGTAAGTAACTCCTCGAGTAATATTTTACTTCGAGGTTTGAACTCTCTCATTAGTCTTCTTCAAGAAACATAGTGTTTTTTCGATACAAATAATTTATTATCTTCCAGTTTATAAAAGAACTCGCCTCTAGTCTCCTTATGAATAGCCTACAAATAGGCACAACTAAGAACATGGCTCCAACTTTATATTCTTATTCTTCAGTATATGTGCTGGACACCACAACAAGCGAAAATGTCATAAACTAGCTTTAGGACCACTCCATAACTATATAACGAAGTCTTATGACAAACTTAGATGGAATTACATTAAGGATATACACTGTTGTTTGCAATGCATATCCCATAATAAATTAGGTAGTGAACTGTAACTAAACATATATCTCATCATGTCAAGTTAGGTCCAATTTATCCTATTTGCAACACCGTTCTACTGTGGTGTTCCAGGTGTTTTGAGCTGGGATACCATCCCATGCTCAACCAAGAATTCCTCGAAATCACTATCAAGTTATTCTTCTCCACGATCCGATCGTAGAGTTTTGATATTTTTACATAATAATTGGTTCTCTACTACCTCAGCACGATACTCTTTGAACTTTTCAAATGTATCTGACTTATGCTGCATTTGGTAAACATACCCATATCTATAATAATCGTCAATGAATGTGATCATATCCTTCTCAGGCTCTTACATTCATCGGTCCTTAAATGTCTAAATGTATTAGCTTAAGTGGTTGACTGGCTTTTATACATTTTCTAGTAAATGGTCCATGGTCATCTTTCCTTTTAGACAAGATTCACAGACTGGTTCCAAGCTTCAACTATTTAAAGCTCCATTCTTTATAAACCTATCTATCCAATCAAAGTTAATATGACCAAGTCTAAGATGCCACAGATATGTGTCATCATGAGAAATCTTTTGCCATTTTATTTAGGTTTTTCAACCTTAGACATTTCAGTGTTGACCAGTGAATTATATTTAATGGCCTTAACAAATATAAATTATTTTATGAGTTTTTTGTGTATATAGTTATCCATTTCTTACACTAATAACAAAAGTTTTATTAGATGAAATAGAAAAAACCGTCATTTAAACATTTAGAGATGAAATTAGATTCCTGCGAAAATCAGAAATAAATAACACTTGTTCAAATGTGAATAACTATTATTTGAAAATTTTAAACTTTAAACTCCCACTACTCTTGCTGAAATGAAATCCTCTGTCCCGAATCTCATGGTATAGTCACCTTCAGCAAGGTCCCTCCATGAGTCAAGTAGTAGTAAGAAGAACAAACATGGTTAGTGGCGCAAGAATCAACAATCTATGCAGATTTATCATCCTCCACTATTAAAGACTCAATTACAAGTAAAATCATATTTACTTATTACCTTTTCTCTCCTTCAGCTCTACAAGGTATTTAGGACAGTTCCTTTTCCAATGCATATCCTTGTTTCAATGTAAACATTTTCTTTTGGTTTGGCATCTTGGAGCTTCTCTCTCTTGTTATTCTTCATAGGCTTTGTCTTACCTCCCAGTGTATTTCTTCTTATTCTTAGCAGATTAGAAGATTAGGTAATATTTGCCTCTCCACTGGGCTTACGAGGATCCACTATTATGGACTCGTAATAGGTGAGCTCATTAAGTAGCTGGGTCGAAGTAAAAGTCAAATTGTTCAAACATAGGTTCTTTTAAACTGTAGGAAACTCTTCGGAAGAGCTTCCATGATCATTGTCACCTAGCTACGCTCGTCAATATGAGCTCCATAAGCTTCGACCTTGGTTAAGATTGGTCATCATCCTCAAGTTGCTCTCAGACTGATGTCTCTTACTTCATCCTTGTGGTCATCGTAAAATCATAGCCTCATGATGTGTGTCGCCCGAAGGCTACCCGAACATGCCCTGTAATGACTCTATCATCAAAGATGTTGGTAGCCATTGGCTCATTCTTTGCAGCAAGAACCTTAGACATCCATTATAGCAAGTAGCAAACATTCTCTGGTAGGCATCACATATTGCTTGGCTAGAATTTCTGGCTGCTCGGGAGGACATTCCTCCGTTAGGAAAAACTTAAGGTCTTCACAACCAAGATGGCGTTCATGTTACTTTTCCATTTTACATAGTTTTCACCTATTAATTTTTCATTTGAGTGATTAGCAATAATCAGAGAAATCATGGCTGAAATAAAAACATGCATTTTAATATTCAACATTCAATGCATATAAAATCATCAAACATTTAGACATAAAAAAACATGATGCATAAACTATGTATAATGAATTAGAAACCTAAAAGAATTATTATGCCACGAAAATCTATCATCCCATAAATAAGTATCGTGGGGCAGGTCAAGTATTTGCATGATAGATCGAGACAATATCAATTGATTAATATATGCGGGAAAACTCTTATTCCTATATTAACCAACCACCATTTGATTTGATCAAGGAATTTTGATTAATATTTAATTATTCCTTTGTGAGTGTAACCCTTGAACTTAACTAGTGAAGTGTCGCTGTAGGGTATGTCAGTTCACCAGATACATCTAGAGTTGCTATCCTATCGGAATCCAAACTTGATATTGACCTAAAATGGACACCATCTGTAGGGGGACGAAAACAAATCCATCTCGAGACGCCTTTTGAATCTCACGTTTTTCGGACTAACGACGGTTATCGCGGGATATATTGTCATATATCATTCTTCTACTCACTATTTTAAAATTAATGGTTTCTACTTAAAATATCTAATATTTTAATTCACTAATATCAAATAAGTTTATTAGCAGCTAAGACATAACTCTACTTTACACTAGTACAAAATTTGTGATCTAACCAGTTTTAACTTTTAAAATTTTTATTCACTAATTCTTATTAGTCTCAACTAATATTTACTTAATTAAACTAATTTAATTAGGTTTGGATTACTGACCTAATTAATTTTAACTCTTAAAATTTTACTTCACTAATAAGTTTAAAATTTAGAAATTTAAAAAGGGACAAAATTTTAACTAAACTATTTAATTAAAATAAGCGTCTTATAAATTACAATGGTACGTGGAATTGTGTCCCGAGTGTAGACCACATTAGCGTCCATTCGAAATCAGTTATGGAATTTAGGTCCGGATTTTCATCCGATATACTGAGGGAAATATAATGCACTTATTAAGCCCATATATTTATTTAATTCGAATTTCAAATTTTCAAACCTTTAAAACAATTAATCTTATTAAATTATTTTCATGCATATCATATTCCAATTTAACTCTTTTAAATTTCATAAAATCATATTTTATGACAAGAATATCCATGCATCTATTACATATTATGGCATGTGAAAATGCAAGAGTAGGCACCTTAAGCTATATAAAATGTTATTCAAACATTTCGAAATAAGCATAAATAAAACATAAAAATAAAATTACATTGACCGGGCTCTTATTTTTCCTATATTAATCTAATTAGTGTAAAATTTACCAAGGCAACCATTGGTCTTCAAAATTTGTTCCATGGATTCGGATTGAGTCATTAGCGGTATCCACTCTCTAATTTACATAAAATGATACAACTTAATAATTTCACATAGGAAAATTATTTACAACACTTGTAAGAATTGGCCCTATGGCCTTACATTCCCAAAAATAAAAATAACATAAAAATAAGAGTTGGAAAAATTTATGATCAATGCAATACATTCATTACATGAATATTAGAATGTGCCTAGTCATCACAGCATGCATAAAAATAATTTATATCTCATATAAATAAATAAAATATTTTTTTTAAAAGGGTTAAGAACACCTTTCAACCTCGCTCTGATACCAATTGTAGGAATTGATTTCCCTCGTGCAACGGAAGCGGTTTAGGCACTCGGATCGACCTTGAAAATTTTATGCCTTTTCCATTCTGAACCGAAACTGTCCAGCACTTTTTAGACTTGTTTTTCTTTTTTTCACTATTTTTCCAGCCCCCAATAGCCCTTGAACAGCCCCGATCAACAACCCAAAAATTGGACTGTTTTGCACATCGAAAAAACTTCATTTCACGCACACAGCTCACTCTTTTTATGCTCGCTGTTTGCTATTTTTTTGCCACTATTTTAGATGATATAATCACTCCAAAACTGGCCCAAAACTTCCATGAAATATCCCTTCGTGTTCACAAAATTTCATAGGCAAAAACACAACAAAAACAACTCATAAATATATAATAAAGGTGGCAGTTCTACTCACTGTCGTGAGTCTAAAGGGAAGGGGAGAATATGATTTTGGTTTGATTTGCAATAAGTCTTTTTGCTATATCTCGCAACTAGTAAATAGAAGTGTAGGCTTCACTTATAAAAGATTGAATCTTTTAACAACTTAAATAATTATTTTGTCACACACAATATTTTTCCTTTTTGTTCTTCCATTTTTTTTTTCCTTTCAACACTTGAGAGAAAAATAAGAACAATGAAGTCTAGGTTTTAGAGAATAAGATTACCCTGAAAAGAAAAATATATTTTTCTTCTATAGCTAGGGTTTGGAGTTATCAAGTTTCAACCAAATTATAAAAATAACCTTGAAACCCTTTGCATTATTCGGCCAGCCCTAGAGAAAATGTAACACTAAAATTTTGATACCATAATGACATTTAAGGTGTTACTTAATAAAATAATATAACTACCATTTTAGTAATGAAGAGTTTTCAAATCAAATTTTAAATTTATTCATCTCCAAAATGATATATTAATTATAAAACATAATTTAATAATCATAAACTTTTATTAATAAATTAAATGATTATATCATAATCATTTATTTAATGAAAACTTTATATTAAATTTAATATAAAGTCTCATATGTGATAAATATATTAATAATCCCAATAATAATAATATAAATGTGAGTATATAATTGGACTATCCAATTATATTTAATTTGCTATAGTATATCGAGCTAGCACGGGGGCCAAATGGACCTACAGTTCCGAGCTCCAATTATTTTGAAATATTAATTAAACTCTTTAATTAAATATTTTGAATCATTAACTTCAACTTATTCCATTAAAAACGCAAAGCTGCACTCTCATTGTTGTAGATAAATAATATAAGCCGAACTACGTTGGTGTCCATCGATATAGTCATTGCATACGAATTGGCCGTTCACGTGTATCTCATAATTAGAACCGAGTCATAATGTCTGTTATACCCTTCTAATTATTTTTACCTTAAGAATCATTGATTCTCTAATGAACGATTTATCCATAATCATTATGAATATTAATCTTTTTATTCGTAACAGAAAAACTTGAGCGTTCTAATCGTTCAAGTACTGAATCAACCCATAAGGAATATACTTTTGTACTTCTTATAAGAAGAAGTGAAGTCCATGTCTATGTAAAACATCACTAGCTACATACTAAACCATATCCTTAAAGTACATAGTTATTGGCCGGGATTGCTACACCGACTTTACTTTTATAAATCAAATGACATAGTCTGCCATGCAGGAGTTCGCATTACACTCAGGATTCAGATCAATCCATATATGAATATCCAGTAGATTGAAATAAATTTCTTTATTTAACGAATATTATAAGAAATTCATTTTTAGTTGGGTATAGTCCTATATGATCACATCATATAAAGTCCCTCAATTCTCATTTCACCACATGGACGATCTTTGTTCAAGGTCGCCATAAAATTATAGAATAGACCGCAGCTATAGATAAACTACATTTAAAGTACCCATTTTGTTTGCTCTATATGGACTATTTTAGATTACTAATTTCAGACTTAAATCCTATTGTGTATGACACTTATACACTAAGTCTGAAGGAACATAAGTAATTAAGGGTAAACAAGATAATTTACAATATATAATTTAAATCAAAACATTAGATAAATATATAATGCATCTTTTATTTAATAACAAATAATTCTGTTATCGACCAGAAATGAAAAAAATAAATCAACATACCAGAAGACATTGGAACAAAATGTTGTCAAGCTAGAACATTGACATATAAAGGCGAGGCCTACCTTGAAGATAAAACTGGGGGCGAGGTCCTCTAAAAAAAGAATACTAGGGTGAAACCTGCATAAAAAATGAGACAAGGGTCAAGGTACCTCATCCGGTCAAAGCAGTAGATAACCTCAGGGTCTAACCTATTAGAATTTCAGGCAGAGATCAAGACATCTCAAACAAATGGGAACAAAGCCCACAATCAACATAGCCAGGAATAAAGCCTGTAATCATTCAGAAAATGGGAATAAAGCCAATGACTATCAAAGTCGGGAATAAAGCTCGCAACCATTCAAAATGTCGGGAACAAAGCCCACGATCAGTAATAAAGCCTGCATCATTCAAAAATGGGAACAAATCCCACAATCATAATAAAGCCTACATCATTCAACTAGGATTCGAGATCTTCAAGGATATGATGGTCAAAGAACCATAGGCAGAGGAAGTTGCAAAAGAGAAAGATAAATGGAAGGAATAACTACTGCAGTTGGACAATCTGATGCTCGAAGAAAGCAAGAAGATGGAAGAAGACATTTCCTGACTTATTTGATTGTAATCCATCATTTATTAATAATAAAGACACTGATTTTGCTTATTGTTCGAGTCTTTTCCTGTTAGTCTACATCATAACATGCATGGCATGAGCATATTTGACATTGACTCAACAAAGACAAATGCATTTAATCTTGGTACATGTGAAAACCCCAAGGAAATTTCAATTGCAAGTGAGGTTACCTCTGATGAACGGAAATAATTAGAGAGAATATTAATAAAATATGCAAAAGTATTCACCTGGTCCTATGAAGACATGCCAGGAGTGCATAGGGGTATTGCCCAGCATATGATACCAACTTATCCGAACATGAGACCAGTAAAACAGAAGCTCCGACGAATGAGGCCATAATGGGCCGAAAAGGTTAGGGAATAAGTCAAGAAGCAAATAAATGTTGGGTTCTTAGAGGTGGTGAAGTACCCTGAGTGGTTAGCCAACATTGTGCCAGTACCAAAGAAGGATGGAAAGGTCAGAATGTGCATGGATTATAGGGACCTCAACAATACTTGCCCAAGGGATGATTTTCCCCTACCTCATATAGACGTTTCAGTTGATAGCGCGGCATTATCTGCTATGTACTCAATCGCGGATGGATTCTCAGGATATAACCAGGTCTTCATGGTCGAAGAAGACAAGCATAAGACTGCCTCCGTCACCAAGTAGGGTACATATTGTTAAAAGGTGATGTCATTTGGACTTAAGAATGCGGGAGCCACTTATCAACGAATGTCCACTACATTATTCCATGACTTGATGCATAAGGAGATTGAGGTATACGTGGATGACATGATGGTTAAATCAGAGACGAGGGCCGGACATATAGAAGCAATGGAGAAATTCCTTCAAGGAGTCGATAAGTACAACCTCCGACTCAACCCCAAGAAGTGTGTGTTTGGGGTAACATCCGGAAAGTTGTTAGGGCATACGGTAGGAATGGGAGGGATAGAAGTGGACCCTGAAAAGATCAAGGCAATTACTGAGATGCCCACACCGAAGACAGAAAAGGAAGTTAGAGATTTTCTCGGGAAAATTCAGTATATCAATCGATTCATTGCCAAGCTAACATGAGTGTGTGAGCCCATCCTAAAGCTATTGAGGAAGGACCAGCCTGTGGAGTGGAATAGGCAATGTCAAGAAGCTTTTGACAAAATAAAAGAATACTTGGTTAAACCGCCC
>SKCR01007746.1:0-24465 GCA_019454045.1 Zanthoxylum bungeanum | reverse complement strand
AGGGCCCCACGGTGGGCGCCAAATTGTGGATGCTGGAATTCGGCCGAGGTCCACAATCAGAATTTGTAAATTGGGGGCACTAGCGATCCTGCAAAACAAAGAGGAATGAATGGGGGTAGACTGCCCACCGGTGTGGTAGGTACCGAGGACACTCCGACGCCCAAGTCAGTAGTATGAAATGATCAGTAAATATGTAAGTGTAAAAGTAAGGCTTATTATTGCCTCAACTTTGTTTTTATGGCCGTGAGGGCGATGACAAATACTTCTAGAAATGAGAAATAGAACCAGTATCTGAATAAAATGTATCAGACCTGGATGTAAGAAGTGAAGCTCTGCCTTATTTCTCGAATTTCGTTCCTATTTATAGATGAAAATTATCATCCTTGGCAGCTGGCGTAAGTCCCACCATGTGCCTTATGCATTTGATAGAAAGTCTGAGCAGGTGGGAATAAGTTTTGTGTCGGGCAAAGTAGGAGAAGAGTAGTTGATATAATTTAGGGGGTTTTGTATTTAAGCTTATGACTTAGTTGTAATACAATAATACAGAAATCTTTTGGGCCTAGTCTTTATTTTCGGGCTTTGTATACTATATGGGCTTTAAGGTAAAAGACGGTTTTATCCTTGGCCCAATTTTGGTGCAAACAATTTGCGCTTCTAAAAATTTCATAATTGCCTCTATATTGCCCATTCATGTTTCGATGTTATCCAGCCTTGACTCATTCTTCTCAAACCTCTCTGAAGCTGTAGCTACAAACGTGCTCATGAGGTCTTCTAAGGAAGGTTTCTGCTCAGCTCTTGGATAATTGAAGCCATGATGAGGTTGCAAAATGTTTTCCATATCATCATATGAAAAATTATGATGATAATAATTAGGCATAAGACTGCCTCTATAGTTGTTGAAGTTCCGATTGTTCACATACTGTACTTGTTCAAATCCTGCTCCTCTGTTGGGTAAAAGCATTCCATTAGCAGAAGCAGCTTCAATAGACGGTTGGCCCATTTGATTTGTCAATACTGCTAGATGAGTCGTGAGGGACGATACTTGAGCTATCAGTGCACTAACAGGATCTGCCATTGCTTCTTTTCAAACTCACCTCGTAAGAAAAAAAATAAAAAATAAGAAATAAAAACAAAAATAAAACTTAAGATAAAATTAAAGAAATAAAAATAATAAAATAAAAATTAAAAATAAAAATAAAATAAAAATAAAATTCTAAATTAAAGCTAAAATTACTTAGTAGTAGTATTAATGTGAATTAACAAACAATCCCCGGCAACGGCGCCAAAAACTTGTTGTGATATTTTTATATCGTACCGCAAGTGTACGGTGTCAAGTTTTAGTATAAAAGAGTTAAGAGTGTCGAACCCACAGGATTGCGTTAACTCGCACTAAGTACTACAATTGATAATCCTAACTTTATTTAGAAAACAAATAATAAAGATTTTAATTAAATAAATAAATATAAAAATAATAAAATAAGAGGAACTAATACGATAGAGATTCTGGATCCTGATTTCACCTAGCTGTCACCTTTGTATTTGTCATGCCAATTAATCTTTGTTCAATTATATTATTTATAAGTCAAGACTCCTAAAATATTCACTCCCTCTCTCAAGTGCCGAGTGAAAATATCATCAACTATAGACTTCGATATCTCTATAAAAATCCAATAGTTAACAACTCATTACGATTTGTGATTCTATTTTAACGACTTCAAAGGACTACAGATTCTCTCGAACTCTATAAAATCCTAGGTTATATTCTCTAAATCTATTCAAAATCTCCACTCTCGAGTGATGGATTCTAAACATTCATCATCTTCAATTGTGGCCAACAATCAAGAAGCATTAAACTCAAAAGAATATAAATAAATTAATAAAACTTCATAACAAAATTGATAAACAAAATACAAGGTTCAAGCATAGATTACATCATTCTCCAGAATTAAGGAGTTAGTTCATGACAAAAGATAAAAACAATGAATAACAAGTCATGAATCTAATGGAAATCATTAGAGTTCTAAGAAAGAAACAATAAGATAAAACCCGAATTGAATCTCTTCCTCTCCAGATGTCAACGCCTTTGTCTTATCTTGTTGCTCTTCAATCCTCTCCTTGGATCTCTAAAAATATTTATTTCTGTGTTTTGTGTTGTGTATTAGCCTCCCCCTGAGTGTTGGATGGACTGTTATATTTATAGTGGAGGCTGGGAGTCATTGGGTATCATTAGGGATATTAGAAACCCTAAAATTAAATCCTGGAACTCGTAGGTTTTCTCCCGGATTGCTACAGCTTGTAAGTGGGCGCCTGGGCGCTGAATCCTCGGGACAATGTATGGCACTTGTAGAGATTTGAGGCGCCATGGCGCCTTTGATTCATTGAGTAAGTGGCGCCATGATGCCTTAATATTGCTTGTGGCGCCACCTTTATTTCAATTAGCAAGCTTGGCGCCATGGCGCCTTACAGTTTCTTTCAATTGGCGCCATGGTGCCTCAGATATTGGTTTTGGAGGCGCCATTGCGCCTTGGTCTCGGCCTTTTGGCTGGGTTTGGGCGCTGCGGCGCCTGGTGATTTGCTCTTTGCTTCCGATGCTCCCTAAGGTTCCCAAAACACGTGTAATTATTCCCAGATCCATGTATTAATGCTCCTACAATTAAAACACAAAATAAACTATAAATGACATTTAAATATCTCGAAATATAAAAAACAATAAGCTAAAAATACCGTAATAAGTGGGTATAAACTACACTTATCAAATACCCACAAACTTAAGGTTTTGCTAGTCCAGAGCAAAAGATAAAATAAAAACTAAATTCAAATAAATAATTAAAAATAACTAAATTAACTAAGCCACTTTCGTAGGGATCACGATTACATTTAGCGTATGCAACAAGCCTTTAAACCCCTAGGCGGCCCTAGTGGACGAGTTATAGTCTCGTGAGGGCTTACAGCGACGACACCCACAAACGTCGTTCACACACAATCATGCAAAAAAAATATAGAAAATAACAAAAGATAGTCCAGATAGTTGCACATAAAATTTTCCTCAAAGAAAGCTTATAAATGAAATCAAAGAATCTTCAAAGTACACAATTGCAACTCAAATCTAAATTCTTGAGTAAATCATCTAAGCTAGACTCACAGTGTGTGTGTGTGTGTAAAGGTTCGTTCACAGCTCAACTCATAAGTAAGCCAACTCAATGATTTCGTTTAGAAATTAGAATTGATGGGTCAAACCAACCTAGATATCTCAATTATGCTCTGTAATTGCTTTATTTCGTGCTCAGTATGATATGATTTTTCTTTTCTTTTCTTGTCTCTTTTTACTTTTCTCTTTTTGCATTTTTTTTTCAACTCACCTACCCTTTAAGGTAGTATTTCTCCTCATGGTGGTCCTAATACTCGCCCATGGGTAGCTTCACGCTTATCGATTATAGGTGGTTTATTTTCTTTCTTTAGAGACATTTTTCTTTTTAGTTATACCATACTTCATAACACTAGCAAATCAAGATAGATATCTAAGCAAACGGTCATTCATCGACATACTATTTCTTCAACTAGTCACATTGTCAACTACTTAAGTTTTACTGCGAAAAACCTGTTTTTAAGTGCTTACGAGTCTAACATAGATCAGTTATTCAAGGCATCAGATAAAAGTAAATTGGGCACTTATCGTTTCTAAAATTTCACTCATAAACAAACAATATCATCACATGATTTATGCTTTACTATCAAAGACTAAAAATAAATAATTTTTTTTTAAACTTAAAAAATAAATAACAAGTAAGCAACATGCACACACCCCCAAACTTAAAACTTGCATTGTCCTCAATGTAAGATAAAAATTTCAAGAACAAGAGTGAGGAACAACACTACCGTGCATGGAGTTGATCAGACTCTTACTGGTTAGAATTTGGTTGCGCGGGCTTTGTGTGTCTCCTGCTACCTGTATAAATAACATGCAATTTAATAAATGCACACAATAAAATAAAAATTAGAAATAAAGAAAATAATAATAAACAAATACAAGGGTTGCCTCCCCGCTAGCGCTAAGTTTAATGTCTTCAGCCAGACGCAACCACCCAAAATGGTTATGGTGGCTTAAACGTAGTGAACCGGGTAATCTCATCTTCCTTCTTCTTTGGTATCCAACGGTTCTTATGACATGAAAAAGATAGCTTGGCAGACTGTGGTGATTTATCCATAGATGGTCCCCCAAGATATGTAGATTTTCTCTCAATTGGAAATTCTGGACTGCACATTCGGCGAGTCGTGAGGGACGATACTTGAGCTATCAGTGCACCAACATGATCTGCCATTACTTCTTTTCAAACTCACCTCGTACGAAAAATATAAATAAAATAAAATAAAATAAAAATAAGAAATAAAAACAAAAATAAAACTTAAGACAAAAATAAAGGAAATAAAGAAAATAAGAAATAAAAACAAAAATAAAAACAAAAACAAAATTCTAAATTAAAGCTAAGATTACTTGGTAGTAGTATTAATGTGAATTAAATAAACAATCCCCGGCAACGGCGCCAAAAACTTGTTGTGATATTTTTATATCGTACTGCAAGTGTACGGTGTCAAGTTTTAGTATAAATGAGTTAAGAGTGTCGAACCCACAGAGATTGTGTTAACTCGCACTAAGTACTACAATTGATAATCCTAACTTTATTTAGAAAATAAATAATAAAGATTTTTAATAAATAAATAAAATATAAAAATATTTAGATCGGAGGAACTAATACGATAGAGATTCTGGATCCTGATTTCACCTAGCTGTCGCCTATGTATTTGTCATACCAATTAATCCTTGTTCAGTTATATTGTTTATAAGTCAAGACTCCTAAAATATTCACTCCCTCTCTCGAGTGCCGAGTGAAAATATCATCAACTATAGACTTCGATATCTCTATAAAAATCCAATAGTTAACAACTCATTACGATTTGTGATTCTATATTAACGACTTCAAAGGACTACAGATTCTCTCGAACTCTATAAAATCCTATGTTATATTCTCTAGATCCATTCAAAATCCTCTCTCTCGAGTGATAGATTTCAAACATATATCATCATATTTTTGGCCAGCAAACATAAAGCATTAAACTCAAAAGAATATAAATAAATCAACAAAACTTCATAACAAAATTGATAAACACAATACAAGGTTCAAGCATCGATTACACCATTCTCCAGAATTAAGGAGTTAGTTCATGACAAAAGATAAAATCAATAATAAACAAGTCATGAATCTAATGGAAATCATTAGAGTTCTAAGAAAGAAATAAGAAGGTAAAACCCGAATTGAATCTCTTCCTCCTCGGATGTCACAGTTTTTTTCTCCTATTGTCGCCCTTCAATCCTCTCCTTGGATCTCTCAAAATATTTATTTATGTGTTTTGTGCTTTGTATTAGCCTCCTCGTTATTCTGGACGAACTGTTATATTTATAGTGGAGGTAGGGAGTCATTGGGTATCATTAAGGATCTTAAAAACCCTAAAAATCGAATTCTGGATCGTGTCAGACTCTCCCCGCAGCGCTGTGGCTCTTTAAGTGGGCGCCACGACGCCAAATCCTCTGGAAAATGTATGGCAGGATTGGACGAAGATGCGCCATGACGCCTTTGATGTTGAATATGGGTGGCGCCATGGCGCTATCTTTATTTCCTTCAAGTGGCGCCATGGCGCTACTTTTAGTTCTTTCAATTAACTTGGCGCCATGACGCCTTTGCTTATGTATGTGGGTGGCGCCATGGCGCCATCTCCTCTGTGTTTAGTATGTAACTTTGGCGCCATGGCGCCAATGCTCCCATGCTCGTCCTGTGTTCCCGAAAATTCCAAAAACACGTGTAATTATTCTCAGATCCATGTATTAATGCTCTTACAAATAAAACATGAAATAAACTATAAATGATATTAAATATATCGAAATATAACAAAACAATAAGCTAAAAATACTGTAATAAGTGGATATAAACCACACTTATCAGATGCCTATGCCATGTACACAAGACTGACAGATTCTATCTTGATACGCACTGGATATTATGAGCATCAGTCCACACCCAACGAACAGACTGAGGTCTGATCTAAATAGATCGGTGACGTGACAGCCATCAAAGTGTGGAGGATAACTCATATATCCCATTGTGGTATCTCAAGTCGAAAGACCACTATGATCGCTCAACTCGAGAAGATTCCTATTGACATTGGTGTACCATCTATTAGGAAATCTTCAGTGAGTCGTTCAGTGTTTATCAAATAAACACCTACATGTCTATAAGAGTCTCCCGAGACTCATGGTTCATTGGGATAAACCATCGGACCAAGTCATGATATACGACATGTACTGGTCTCAGCGGATTTTACTAACCGATCCATGTTAGTAAATCTTGACCAGGAACTTTTTTCAACGATATACATCTTATAGTGCGCTTCCCAATGTCAATTACAAACTACGTTGTAACTGCGCACTACATTGTAAATCCTAGTGTCTTTGTCTAATATACACGTATCATTAAACCATATTTAGTTTCGATCTAATCATAATCAGATATCTAATCGTAATTAGATCGAACAAGTGTATAAAAGACAAGGGTGCTACCATTAAATTAGTAATATTATGGAAACTAGAATTGCTCGTATTTATGAATCAGACATAAATACGATCCGGATTAGCACTCTGAGCACCAACCCTAACAATTTCTCCCACTTGCTCTAGTGCCAATCCACAGTATCATATATACATCTCAATGTATATCATATACTCGTGGCCCTCAAGAGCTCACCTAGCACTCAAGTGGTAGGCAACAACAAGTAAGTCTGCTATAATAAATTGAGTCCGTCCAACAAACTCAATCGTTTTCCTTAACCAGCATCATTCATATTTTTTGGAATCCAAAATCTACATCAATATGACTCAGACGCTATATCAGTTTTGTGCTATAGCTGCTGAGTTGTCTAAGTATATATGGATCAAATCCAAAATACTATGAGATAACCGCAAGCACTACACTAATATGAAAACTTCTAATTTATAGGGTCACTAGACAACTTTAAAAGTCAATACTTCATAAGTTGCAATTGATTCCACTAGTACAGTAGAATCATTCGTGACACTCCCACTGCATCTTTTCTGACTTTATATGACACAAACCATCTAATGTCATAATTAGGATCAAAACTAATCTGACCTTATGGTTGAAGACTAAATTCTCCATGAATAAGAAACTCGTTCTTAATATCTCAAAGATCACAAAGAACATGTTTCAAGACCCATCATATGGTCCGCAGTATATCAAAATAACTCGTAACAATTACGATTAAATTGATATCTTTAATCGCACATAATATAGTATTCATTACGTCATCATCTTATGATGCATAAGATTGACTAGACATTCCAATCAATCTCTATTTCGACAAAAGGAATCATCCTTTACGAAAGATGAATACTATATATATAAAAGACACGTTAACTGTCAAACAATTATACTAACTGTCATACATATAGTCTTACTGTGTCCTTTATTAGATCATATCTAATATCCGACTAATGATAATATCTCACAAGTCTCTTAGTTTTATGTCATATATAAAACCTTATATCAAATATAACAGTGACTACTTCCACTGCTTTCACAGAGAAAAAAAGACTTAAGATATATAATACTAGAAAGAAATTTGTACGCTCCCACTGACCCTATTGACAAATATGTATTCCTTATACTTCGATAAAACCAGACAATCTGACTGATATCAAAATCAGAGAACACAGATTTCTGGAAAGCTTATCTGAGTCTACAATAGGCTTCATAAGCTAGTATATCAAACTATGATCTTAGCAGAATACAAACTCTAGGGCCATTCTAGAATGAACTCTTCAAACAAAGAAATCACGATGGATCCCTCATTCGAAGAAATCATTCAAGAACGCCACTTTGCATTCTTTAGCCAAAATACATAGTTCAATATCAACATTAACCAACAGATATTTAATTGTTCAATTAGTGCGACTAGAGACAAGTTTTCTCAGAATCTACAATAGACTACTGAGCATAACTTTTCTCACTGTCATACTATAAAGGTCAAACCTTTATCAAGCTCACTTTGCTTTTGATGAGCAAACAATTTGCACATTTTATGAACGATTCATAACGAAAGCTCAATTTGTTGGACAATTATGACCCATAGCATCACTATTTGTACAGAACATGATGTTGTTGTACAAATTAACTATGTGACAAAGGAAATTGCTCTTTTATCATTTGTAATTGGATTACCAAGATACATAAATGATAAAAGTCCATATGATTAGTTCCGGATTGATAAGATATGAGACAATATCAATCTATGAAGGTTTAATCATTAAAACATCCCTAGTCGTAGTATTATCGAGATTGGACATCGATAATGCAGAATAGACTAGTATTGCACTTGTGCGTGTTATGGGAGCATAACGACATAGTTATCATATATTTGGGTATTGGATACTCATGCAAGTGTAATATGAGGTTGTGTTTACCGATGGTACGGAAACAGCTTCACTCTGGATAGACCCCTCAGAATTCCATTGGTAGTATGACTATGTGTCTATGAAAGTCCGAATCAGGGTAGATGTATTTGGTCTTAACCTGAGACTTGCACCGCTAATACTTGCGACAATCAATATACTTTGGTTTTGGTCGTCCAGGGCTTTAACAGGTTTTGTGTACACCTCTTCTGGGTATATTGAGAATCGTAGTGTATTGGGTGTGATGTCAAGATGGAAGTATCACTCTAGTCTTATGGAGATGATGATCACGCATGATACGGAACTAGTACTCTTTAGTACTGCAGTCATCGGGATAATATGACTAGGTCATGATAATCCGATTATAGAGACTAGTTACCAGAGATCCGATACGTGCTTCGTACGGGGCAGACACAATTCCAGCCCTAGGCCTAGCACGTGACATCCGATACTGGATCTCAATACGCAATACTACGTATACTATGCCTGATATAGATTACATATTCCTTGAAGAATATTTCTAGAGAATTGGGTAGGCACGGTGCTTTGCTAGAAGCCAACCATGTCTTGTAAATCGGTAAAAACGTAGTACTAGGTACGTACGTATTCGGATAGTCCGACTACCGGATTTACTGCCAACATATCCAGGGATCTCATGGGTCGCTTCCCGAAGATTCACCGATGACGTATGACTCACACATAATTAATCTGGGATTAATTATAAGAGAGAGAAAATTAATATAGGATTAATTGCGGAGATATTTTGTCTGGGATAAAATACTATTTATAGAGAGAGAACAATTAATTTGGAATTAATCGATAAAATAATATATTCGATATATTAAACGAAATTAGATTTCGACGCGGAATTAAAATTAGATTTTAATTCGGGAGAACGGGTTAATTTAGAATTAATTCGTTAGCGACGTGAATAGTATTTTGCTAGACATAATTATTTAATTAAATTTGATTTAATTACGTCGCAACGGAAAATTCGTTAATTCAGAATTAACGAACCCGAGCCCGAGAGTGTTTGCGGGCCAACTCACATTTCGAATCAAGTGGGGCCCACAAGTCACATCACGCGTCACATCATTAGTCATTCTTGTGATGTAAGTCACATCAACTTTGAGTGATGTGATGCATGTCACTTTTTTGATTGATGGGAGTTGTTGGAAGGCTTTAATGCTTTGTACCTTTTTGAATTTGGAATTTTTGGTATTAGATTTTTGAAATCCAAAATACACAACACCAACTAATCTTATTCTCTCCTTCTTCTTTAACTCACGGCCTTGGTGCCATTTTTCCTCTCAATTTCTTGGCTTGGCCGAGAACAACAAAAAGCAAAAGGAGATTTTGTGGCAAATTTTCCAAGGTGCTAGCACATCCAAGGGGTCAAACAAAGGTGATAGGAAACCCATTCATGAGCATGGAATCCATTCACAAAGCTTGGAGCTTGGAGCACATAAATGGGGGCTTGGCCGAAACACATGGAGCACAAAGGAGAGCCATGGCCGAGAGCTTCCATGGAGCAAAGAAAAAGTTTTGTGTTCATTGCATCGCAAATCCGATCAAAGTGAGTATTTCCGCAACTTTACTTTGATGTATTCACACATTTATATGCTTAATTTGATCTTGGTTTGACCTAGAAATCCCAACACAATCAAGTTCAAAACCTGATCGTAGTAAGCTATGAACAATTTTAGATCTATGGTTCAATGCCAAGTTCTGAAATCGATATCAAATATCGCTCCCACTATAAGTTACATGATTATTTTCTTCAATAAGAAAACAGCAGAACCAATAAGTATCAAATACTTCGCAAATTATTCTGACATCCTATTGGACTTAGACATAAGATATCAAAATGGTCTTTTTCATCTAATTAATTATGTAGTTCCATTACAGTTTATCATTCTCACTTTTGACTTCACTAAGTCAAGTCTTTTCTACAATTGGTCAACATCTGATGTTACACACCAAATAATAAAACAATTTTATTACACGGGATCGTAGAAAAGATACTCTATCAAATAGAATACAATATTCCATTAAATAGAATAAATGATAAACCTTTCACTCGTACCTCCGAGGCACAAGTACTTTCAATTATATAATCATTATACAAAAGAAAGTCTCAAATCTCAAACTTTTCAAGATTCAAATTTTCTACCTATACACATCATATATGTAACTGTAGGAACAAATGGAACCTTAATTAAAGAGATGAATTAGTGTTACTGGAGTATAACCCTAAGAGTATTGAAACTAATTCGGTAACACTCAATATCAACGAATCAAATCATATAAGATTCAATTACTCCCACTGACCAATTCCATCAAGATGAAATGGTGGAAGTTTAATATTGAGTAAGAATCAAATTCATTAAATAACTTTAGAACTAATTGCCTTAAATTCATGTGTTTTATCATATCAAATATCTTTGAACAATTCAAAGACTCACGATGAATTTTATAGTTTTCAACACTTCAAATAGAATATCTTTGAACCATTCAAAAATATTCTATCCGTGTTTCATCATAAACATATTGAAAGTTCTAGAACAATTCAAGACGTTCAACATGTTCTCTTTTAGAAACATGTAACTAAGTCATGACAATTCATTAACTAAGTTACGAAGTGAAGAAAACTATCTAGGTAATTTCTAATTCATTAAATTACATACATCCAATGTATTAATCTAATAAATCTTGTAGTCCAATGACGATCATTGGTTAAATGAGATTTAATCACATCCTGAATACAATATTCATTAAATGGATAAGGATATTTGGTGTGATCTCGTATCAGACCATCTTTTACCATACAGAATAAGCATCTTATGTTTATGTGATAAAATCTCATAAAGCACTGTCCTAAGTTATTTAGTTAACCAAACATTTTCTTAATGTTTATCTTTTCATTAATGACACTATTAGTCTTATTAAAATATGTAACAACTGTTTATATAGAACAAGTAACTATCCAATAGTCACAAGTTCTGATATCAAATTTCAAAACAGTTATTAAACATTATTTTAATTAACTAGACGAGATATCAAGTATCCAATACCTATAGTTATCGTATTGTGAGAATCAATATTCTTTATACACAACTATACACAAATCATTTCTTAAGCTCTATAATTTACGTTCAATTATTCACAACAATTGCAAATGATTGATTAGCAAAATGTGTCAAACACGTGACTTCTAAAAGTCACTAAAGCCAAGAAACGTCATTATAAGACAAACAAATACTAAATGGGTTTTCTTAATGCGAGTCAAGAATCTCGAGACATGAACTAATTCAAGTCAATTCTTACTGCATAAGAAACTATTCTTACTAGATAACTATATCCAAAATAGATATCTATTTAGATTAATAATCGTGACTTAGTAACTAAGTCACTAACCATCTTGATTTACAAGGAAATCGGAACAACAGTTCCGATGGTTTTAAACTAATCTAACAATATCTTAGTCTACTGTGTTTCTAGAACCTATTCTAGAATTACTCAACCATAAGTAAAGTCAGAAAACATATTCAAGTAATAAGCATGCAGCAGATTAGAAGTATAAATCTATAAACAATATAGAATAAAGGAAAACGAAAGCATATTTTCCATAAAATTACACACTGATTAAGTTATGGATTTTTAACCCAGCAGTGTTTCCCACTACTTTTCGTAATACCGTAATCCCTAACGGACAACGAGAATTCGATAATTAAATCGAATTTCATAGTGAGAGTAGGATCCCATGAATATATTTCGACTCACAACTTTGGCACGATCTCGCCTACGTATACTCATTAGGTAGACAACTCATTGTCAATCACTCACTAGTGACTCATGGTTTTGGTCCTGACCGTTTCTCGTTATGACAGCTTTGACACGTTTTCAATGAGGCGTATCAAGGCTTCACTTGTCAATGATAAACTCAAGCTACAGATGTAGTCCTGACAGCTTTGGCACATTCAGGATTTCCATTTTCACTTGAATTTGTCTAGTATCAATATAAAATCGGCATGGATAAAATCCCATAACCTACACCCTCACAGCTTTGGCACGATCTCAGATGCAGTTATAGAAAGATACCCATAAATCGTACTGACAAGACGGACCAAGAAACATGTATCCAATACACGTCACTTTACAGCCTTATTTTAAGCGGGGATTTTCCTCAGGAAGTTATACTCTATATCAAATGCAGAATTTTAATGTAAATCATTTTCTAAACAATTTAATTCTACCTATAGAAAACATAACTCATTTTAACCATTAAATTTCCGTCACATCTCCGTTAGCGTAGAATCGAAAAGTCAAGAAACATATATAGATTATATGCACGTGTGAACATTAAAATTGGATTAAATATCAAATATCAAACATGAATAATGTAATGGATAAAGCATCAGACCTGCTCTGATACCATTTTTGTTGGGGTTTTGGGCGATGGGCGCAGCAGAAGCACGGTTCGGCGAAATCGTAATTAAAACTTTTTTAAATTACCGAATAAATTATTCACTATCTAATATGAATAATTTATTCATATTTCACCTAAACCTATTTATTTGATATCAAATAGTGACATAAATATAAAGGAAACGTTGCGAAACTTTTACGAAAAATGATTTTCCGCAAAATGACGCAAAACATGTTTTTGACCGAATCGACAACCCAACACTTATGGGGACTGTCCAGATCAGCCCCAATAGTGTTAGGGCAGTTCATGGGCTTCCTGAACAGTGACAAATTCACTGTTTGGATAGCCGTCACCCGGTTGGCTCAAAAGTCACCTGGTAACGCAGTTTTTCACCGTTTTCGCTTATTTCAACTCCGAAACACTTTCCGGCAATTGTTCCAACTCCAAAAACACATCCAATACATTCATATGACATCAAATTCATCACATAATTTCCAGTTTACACAGATCTGATCCAGAAACCGAAATTACCAAAATTCATGCTTTAAATCCAATTTCTCAACATTAATCAAATTAATCTCAACACCAACTCAAGTCACCACATATGAATCACCCAAGAATAATTCTAGGCATTACAAGAGTGGTAATAACACTCTAGAATGACAACATGTCATCAAATGAAAAAAAAAGACAAAATTACAATAATTCCATCCAAATATACTTCACACATGCACACAAGCTTCCAATTCATCCACCACAACCAAAAGCCCCAATTTTTCAGAATTAAAGGAACCCTAGAACTATTCCAAGAATTTAAGAAAATATGAAAAAAATTTCTAATCTTTGGTTATACAAGATTACCTTTTAATCTCTTGATTTCCAAGTTTTTTCTTGATTTTTTCCTTAATTTCTTCATGATTTGTTCAAAGTAAATCCTAGGGTTTATTTTAGAAGTGGTTCGGCCATGGTGGGTTCATCAAAATGAAGAATAATTTTTTTTTTCCTTTTAAAGACATGTAACCGACTTTCAAGGGCAAAATTTTGGCATTTTGTAAAAATTAAATCAATTAATTAAATATTAAGCTTTTTGGTGGCCAATCAAATTTACACACCTTTGGCTTAATAAAATCATGCCATGTGTACAAATAATAATTAGATAAATTTCATAACATTTATGAAAAAAGTTTATTAATTAATCATTTAAATATTTAACAATTAAATATCCAAATAATCAATTAATATAATTATTATTATATATGTATTTTTATTTACAATAAATAACAAATACATATATTTATGGCATGTCAAAATCTCATTTGATGAATAATTAATGTGTATCTAATCGTATTATGTATCAAATACAAATACACAATAATTACAATTGACTAAAATTGCCCATATGCATGTGTTATTGTTTAACCGATTAAACGATCCGAATTAACTCATTTAATCCAGTGAAGTATTATGAATAATCCGTATTATTCATATCGCGTTGCCCAAGTGCTCAACGAGTACACTTCATATTGTGGGACTCTCTAAGTTTAGGTTTATCCATCACGAAATCCAATTTCGTGTCCATAATCCACCTACTCATGGATTATGAAGACCACAGATAATCTCGCTAAACTATACAAGCCGAGGTCATTGCATACGTATAATCCCTCCGTCACAGACTATCCATATTATACCTGAGGTATAGATAAAAACGTCAAACCCGTTCGGTATAATATAGTCGACTTTCAATTTACGATCTCTAAATAACACTCGGAATTGATTTTCGATGTTATACTACAGCCATGGATTTACTAGATCGTAAACACGTGTAGGATGCCTATGCCCTGCACACATGACTGACAGATTCTATCTTGATACGTACTAGATATCATTAGCATCAGTTCACACCCAACGAACATGCGGAGGTCTGATCTAAATAGATCGGTGACGTGACTTCCATCAAAATGTGGAGGATAACTCATATATCCCACTATGGTATCTCAAGTCGAAGGACCACTATGCTCGCTCAACTCTTGAAGATTCATATTGACGTTGGTGTACCATCTATTAGGAAATATTCAGTGAGTCATTCAATGTTTATCAAATAAACACCTACATGTCTATACGAGTCTCCGGAGACTCATGGTTCATTGGGATTAACCATCGGACCAAGTCACGATATACGACATGTACTGGTCTCATCGAATTTTACTAACCGACCCGTGTTAGTAAATCTTGACCATGAACTTTATTTAAGGATATACATCTTATAGTGCGCTTCCCAATGTCAATTACAAACTACGTTGTAACTGCACATTACATTGTAAATCCTAGGATCTTTGTCTAATATACACGTATCACTAAACCATATTTAGTTTTGATCTAATCATAATCAGATATCTAATCGTAATTAGATCGAATAAGTGTATAAAACACAAGGGTTTTACCATTAAATTAGTAATATTATGGAAAATATAATTGCTCGTATTTATGAATCGGACATAATATGATTCGGATTGGCACTCTGAGCAACAACCCTAACATATTTATCCCATAAATCACGAGTCTTGGGATACTCGTATAGACGTGTAAATTTTTATTTGATAAACACTGAACGATTCACCAAATATTTCCTAATATATGATACACCAACGTTAATAGGAATCTTCTCGAGTTGAGTAGCATAGTGGTAATTTGACTTGAGATACCATTGTGAATATATGAGATATCATTCACACTTTGATGACAATCACGTCACCGATCTATATAGATCAGACCTATGCATGCTCGTTGGGTATGAACTAATGCTCATGATATCTTGTAAGTATCAGATAGAATCTGTCAGTCTTGTATACAAGACATATGTATCATGCACATGTTTACGATCTAGTAAATCTATGGCTGTGGTATACTTCAGAAGCGAGTTCTGAGTGTTATTTAGAGATCATAAATTTATAAGTCGACTATATTAACCTTAGGGATTTGACATTCGTATCTATATCCCCGATATAATATCGATAGCCTGTGATGGAGGGATTATATTTATGCAATGACCTCGACTTGCATAGTTTAGCAAGATTATTAGTGGTCGTCATATTTACGAGTGGATGAGTTATGAACACGAAATTTGATTTCGTGACAGATAAACCTAAACTTAGGGAGTCTCACAATATGAAGTGTACTCGTTGAGCATTTGGGCAACACATTATGAATAATATAAATTATTCATAATACTTTATCGAATTGAATAAATTAATTTGAATCGTTTAACAATTAAACGAAAAATACATGCATAAGGGGCATTTCGATCATTTCCTAATTAATGTGTATTTGTATTTAATATATGATTGTATTAAATACACATTAATTAATTTTCAAATAAGATATTTGACATATGTATCACAAATATATGTATTTGATTATTTAATTAAATATGATACATATATTTAGATATTTATATTTAAGTAATTATTTGATTTTTAATTGTTAAATAATTAAAATATAAATATCTAAAGCGATATTTATGTTAGGAAATGATTAAAGTGTAAATATTTGACTTATTTACATTTATGGTTAAAGGCAATAATTATCAAATTGGATTTGATAATTTTGGCTTCATTTTTTATTTTGGTTAAATGAATTATCAAATGACTATATTGCCCCCCCGAAATTTTGCCCAAGCTCAGTATAAAAAGCGAAATGTTTTTTCCTTTGCTTTGTTAATGTTAACCTAGCCTCCAAATATCATCCAAAAATTTCCTAAGTATTTTAGAGAAGAAGAATATCAACAAGAACAAAGTTAAATAAGATTTTGGAAGATTAAGGTAATTTGGTTTTCTTTAACTTAAAAAATATTTTGTTGTTCTTGCTTGTATTTTTTTTATGTTGTAGAGATTCTTACAATAGTTTTATAGATTCTTTACACTCTAAAATTTGGGATTTGTTTTGTTTTGGTTGATGGATTTAGAGGTTAGATGCATGTGTGAAGTAAGATTGAATAATATTAATGTAATATTAGTTATCATATGATGACTTATTGCCATTATAAAGTGTTATGACCACTCTTGTACTACCTAGAATTGTTCTTGAGTTCTTCATTTGGGGTGGCTTTGATTGGTGTAAATATTAATATGATTAATGTTGAGAAAATTAGATTTAAAGCATGAAAATGATTATTTTTGCATCCAGATCAGATCTAGAAATTCTGAAAATTTGGTGATGAAAAATATGTTATTTAAATGTATTGGATGTGTATTGGGCGTTGGAATAATTACCGGAAAGTGTTTCAGAGTGAAAATATGCGAAAACGGTGAAAAATGGTGTTACGGGTGAGTTTCAGGCTTACCGGATAACAACTATCCAAACAGTGAATTGGTCACTGTTTGGGCAGCCCATGAACTACCCAAGTACTATTGGGGATGACTTGGGCAGCCCACATGTGTATTGGTTGGTCGGTTCGGGCAAAAATGAGTTTTATGCTATTTTGCGGAAAAATATTTTCGTAAAAATTTCGTGATATTTTCTAAATTATTTATGTCATTATTTGATATCGGATACAATATGTTTAGGTGAAATATGAATGAATTATTCATATGGGATATTGAATAATTTATTCCGTAAGTTTAAAAGTTTTAAAGTTATGATTTCGCCCGAACCACGCTTCTACTGCGCCTGACCCCAACGAAATGGTATTAGAGCAAGTATGATCCTACATCCGTTATATTTTTCATGCTTGATATATGATATTTAATCTAATTTTATTATATGCACATGCATGTGAAAATAATTTGATTAATTTCAGATTGTTTGACAATAGAAAAATCCCCGTTAAATAAGGCATTTAAGTGACTAGTATTAGGAATACTTGTTTCTTAGTCCGTGTTATCAATACAGATATAAATAAATTTTTGTGGCTATATCCAAGAATATTCCAAAGCTGTGAGGGTATAGTCGATGAAAATTTATTTGTACCGGATATATATTTGATATTAGACAAATTCAAGTGAAAGTGGATTCTTGAATGTGCAAAGCTGTCAAGATTACATCGGTATCTTGAGTTTGTCATTGACAAGTGAAGCCTTGACACGCCTCCTGTGAACGTGCCAAAGCTGTCACAACGAGAAACGGTCAGAACCAAAATTAGGAGTCACAGTGAGTGTGATTGACAATGAGTTGTCTACCCATGAATATACTTAGGCGAGAACATGGCAAAGCTGTGAGTCAAAATATATTCTTGGGGTCCACTTCTCACTATGAAGTTTAATTTAATTATTGAATTCCCAGTTTTCGTTGGGGATTACAGTATTATGTAAAGTAGTGAGAGACACTGCTGAGTTAAAAATCCATAACTAAGGCAGTGTGTAATATTATGAAAATTGTCACTTATGTTTTTCCTCATTCTATTATGTAGATAGAATTAAACTTTTAATCCACTGCATGCATATTTTATATATATTTCTGACTTCACTTATGGTTGCAGATTTCTAGAATAGGTTCTAGATTAGAGTTGGCTAGGATATAATCCTTCAGTGAAAATTATTTCTTTTGTAGTAAAGATTGACATGAATTGGTTCATGTCTCGAGATTCTTCACTGGTATGAAGAAAACCTCATTAGGTATTTGTTTATCTGATAATGAAGTTTCTTGGATTTAGTGACCTTTAAAAGTCACGTGTCCGATACTGTTTGCTAAATAATTATTTACAATTATTGTGAATAGTTAAAGACAAATTATAAAACTAAAAAAATGAGACGTGTATAGTTGTGTATAGAAAATATCGATTCTCACAATACGACAACTATAGTATTGGATACCAGATCTCCCGTCTAGTTATTTAAAATACTGTTTAATGATTGTTTTGATATTTGATATCAGAACTTGCGACTATTGGATAGTTACTTGTTCCTTATAAACAGTTGTTACATATTTGAATACGACTAGTAGTGTCATTGATGAAAAGATAAACACTAAGAAAAATATTCGGTTAAGTAAATAACTTAGAATAATGCTTTATGAGATTTTATCACTTAAGCATTAGATGCTTATTCCTTATGGTAAATGATGGTCTGATACGAGATCACACCACATATCCTTATCCATTTAATGAATATTGTATTCAGGAATGTGATTGAATCATATTTAACCAATAATTGTCATTAGACCATGAGATTTATTAAACTGATACATTAGATGTGTGTAGTTTAATGAATTATAAATTGTTTATGATAGTTTTCTTTATTTCGTAACTTAGTCAATACAAATTATTCATAATACTTTATCAGATTAAATAAGTTAATTCGAATAATTTAACGGTTAAACAAAAAATACATGTATAAGGGGCATTTCAATCATTTCCTAATTAATGTGTATTTTTATTTAATATATAATTTTATTAAATACACATTAATTAATTGTCAAATAAGATATTTGACATATGTATTTAATTGTTAAATAATTAAAATATAAATATCTAAAGCAATATTTATGTTAGGAAATGATTAAAGTGTAAATATTTGACTTATTTATATTTATGGTTAAAGGCAATAGTTATCAAATTGAATTTGATAATTTTGGCTTCATTTTTTTATTTTGGTTAAATGAATTATCAAATGACCATATTGCCCCCCAAATTTCGCCCAAGCTTAGCATAAAAAGCGAAATATTTTTTTCCTTTGCTTGGTTAATGTTAACCTAGCCTCCAAATGTCATCCAAAAATTTCCTAAGCATTTTAGAGAAGAAGAATACCAACAAGAACAAAGTTAAAAAAGATTTTGGAAGATTAAGGTAATATTTGGTTTTCTTTAACTTAGAAAATTATTTTGTTGTTCTTGCTTGTATTTTTTTATGTTGTAGAGATTCTTACAATAGTTGTATAGATTCTTTACACTCTAAATTTTGGGCCTTTTTATTTTGGTTGATCGATTTAGAGGCTAGATGAATGTGTGAAGTAAGATTGAGTAATATTAGTGTAATATTAATTCAATTTTATCATATGATGACTTGTTTCCATTCTAGAGTATTTTGAGCACTCTTGTAATACTTAGAATTGTTCCCGAGTTCTTCATTTTTGGTGGCTTTGATTGGTGTAAATATTAATATGATTAATGTTGAGAAAATTGGATTTAAAGCATGAAAATGATTATTTTTGCATCCAGATCAGATCTGGAAATTTTGGAATTTTGGTGATGAAAATATGTTATTTAAATGTATTGGATGTGTATTGGGCATTGGAATAATTGTCGTAAAGTATTTCAGAGTGAATATATGCGAAAACGGTGAAAAATGGCATTAACGGGTGAGTTTCAGACTTACCGGGTAACGGCTGTCCAAACAGTGAATTGGTCACTGTTTGGTGTAATATCCATAAATTCAGAAACTCTTTCGGAATGATTTTATATTGCAGATCGGGTCTCAGGGTGAGACTATATCGGAGAATAAGAGTTTAAGTGTTGCAATATAGCTCGAAATATTTTAAAATAGAGATTTGATGCATTAGAAATCGCGTGACATAAAAGAACCGCTTACGAGATTTATGTATATTATTCTATACGGATAAAGTTTGTTGGTTAGCTATAAAGATAGCAAATAAAGTCCGATTGAGCTGATTCTTGAACCATCGGACTTATTTTTTCGAGAGGAACAACTTTCGTGTTGAACACTTTTCAAATTTTTTAACAGAAGGTCCTCAAAAATATGAATTTCTTAAAACACCAAGGATATGGGCCTGTTTGTTATACGCCGGGACTAGAATGCAATTTTTAGAAATATTTCTATAAATACCTCAAATTTTCTAGAAATCACAAAAATGACAAAAGAAACCAAATCCCTCCACCAGACCCCCATCTCCAAAATCAAGTTTAAGAGTCCCCTGGTAGCACCGGCCATCGCCAACCGGCGCGACGGTAAAGAGGGTGCGCTAGGACACCCCTCTGCCTTGTGGTGGCCAGCGGCAGCCTCAGATCACCACCGACGGTGAGAACATGAATGAGAGATGCCCGAGCTTTAACTTTTCGATCTCTGCTTGTCGCTTTATTTCACGGCCTAAGCCTCCCACCAAATCGAAGCTCTCGGAGAGTAGTAAGAGATGGCATTGATGATTTTTTCGATTTATGCTCGGTTGCATGTAAAACGAGGAGAAAAGATGTGATGTACATTAACCTTCATGTGAACAATAACTTCGATTTGAATCCGTCGATTCTAGCACGTTCGTGGGATCGTTTGGAGTCCGTATATGGTCTCGAAATCTCGGTAAAACCTCTCGTTAAAAAGTTGCTAATTTCAAGTTGGGATATTACATGAATTGTTTGAAGTGATGAAATTTTTTAAATTGAACTGCAACAATAAATTAGAGTGTTGGGGCTAGGGGATCCACTCTTGATATTTCAAATATAGAGAAATCTTACTTTTTATAATATATAAATTATCATTATTCCCCAGTTAATTTACTTCAGGAATTAATTATGCCAAAACATATAAAACCAGCCATAAAGCTGATGATAACATCTGTCTATAACAAGTCCAGTTAGGTACTCAATTATGCCAAATAAATAAAACCAGCCATAAAGAAGATAACAAAGTTTGTTAATAATTAATCTAGTTTAAAATTATTCTCTCATATAATATAAGGTAAAGTGTTAACTGTGTCAACCAAGATTTGATTGTCTACAGAGAATCAAGACACCCGTAAATATACGCGAATATTTAATATTAGTCTTCAGATTATAATTCATATATTATAATATAAGTAAGATTAATTCATATTCTCATATTTAGAGTTTCACCATTTATCTCAGTAGAATGAAATTAACTACTAATGATTTGAATAAAAAATATGTATAATTTTATTACTGAAAGAAAAAAAGATTATGATAAGTGGAAAATATATCAATATTTACCGCCCCTTTTACTTAATATTTTGTATAGTTTCTCGAGTTTTGTGAATATTTTGATGTGTTTTGTGTTATTTTGTAGATAAATAAGATTTTAGGACTCAATGGAATCAAATCAGGGCTAAAACGGTGAAAACAGACAAAAGGGGCAAAAATGGAATTTTACGTCGCGACGCGCCTCAGTTACTATGCTATCGACACTCGTCATCACCACGCCATCGCCATGTCAGCACTTACGTCATCATGACATCAACATAATAATTCAGTATGCCGACATGTGTCATTCCTTACGTTAGCATGACGTCAGCGTCGCAACGCCAAGCCTTCACACGTCGTGACGCCGAGCCAATAATTCAGCTACCGACAGCCGCGTGCCACATGTCAACATCTCGTCAAAGCCGCGTGCCACATGTCAAGCATTGACTCACAAGCTTCACGTGTCATGACGTGAAGAGCCAAAATTTGCCTATAAATTGAGGCCAAATTCATTTGAAAAATTCATATTTTCTTCTGGGGATTTCCTTAAAAATACTAAGAAGATAATATCTTGCTTGTTTATTTACAGCTATTTTGTATTTAATTTTTATTTTAAGCAATAAATATTTCTTTATTTTACTTTAAAGTATGAGTAGGTAACTTCCCTCTGTTGGGGTGAAAGGTAAAGCTTTTATTATTATAATTTAGATTAATCTCCTTTAATTATAATATATAAACTATCTTAAAACCTGACTTAATGGGATACCGCCTTTATGGTCTGTTGGACTTAATTAAATTGATTTTAATATGACTTAATTGGATACCACCTTTATGGTCGGTTGGAATAAATCAAAAATCTGACTTAATCAGGATACCGCCTATATGGTCGGTTGGTAATGTCATGCAAATTTATATATTATAATTAGAGAGATTTCTAAATTAGAAGTAATAAAAGTGGATCCTCTAACCCCATCATTTTATTTTATTGTTTATTTTACCTTTTAATATTCAAGTTTTATTTTATCTCATTTTCTTTATTTATGTCTTTAATAATCATAGATATGGGTTGTAACTAAATACCTTATTTAGGGTTGTGATGAATTCCAATATCACCGGTTTATAAGTTGGTTAATTTGTGTTTTGGGTAATATATTGGTTTATTTATTGAATCTTAAACTTAATGCTTCTTGTTAATTGGACACTAATAAGATTGATTTGATAAGCTTAAAATGAACTTGGAAAAGAGATTTTAGGTTTTGCCATAGACTTAATAGCTCACAATCTCACCTTGGGGTAAATTTCACTTAAGGTAGATTTCCTTACAGGATAGGAATATACCTGTCGGGCGGGGGTAGCCATAATTGGAACTTAAACTTAATGAATTTAAAGTTTCTTAATTAACATATGAATATAGTTAATCAGGTTACTTTGGGTGTTTGCATCTGACCATCAGAAGAGGCTTTTGCATAACTTCGTGTTCCAGGTTAGTAAACCGATATATTGCACAAACATAAGATAATCACTTCATCTTTAAAAGATATTGGAAGGATTCAAAACCCTAGATAACTTTATAATATTGATTTTCCTTAAATTACTTTCGCACTGTTTTATTTACTTGTTTTAGATAAAAATCACAATCCAACCAACAATCAATCAATTAGATACTCGTAGACATTTAACTTCAATAAATTAATAGCATAAGTATTAAGTCCTCATAGGATTGATACATTTTATACTACTTGAGCGATACGTGCACTTGCGATACGAGCACTTGCGTTATATTCCAGACTTTATGTGTCGGAGTCGGTCCTTCCTCATCTCACCCCTGATAAGCATTTCTTTGGGGTTGGGTGTTTTAAAACTTCATGCTCTGATGGATTTATTGACCATATAATTTTCTCGTCGTATCTTGTTTATGTATTACCTCTTTAGGATCCGGGCTTGATGTTATGATGAGTTTTTTCTACCATGCATCAGAGTCGTCATTCCTCATCAGACCCTTTTAGACGTGTCCTTTTTGGGGCTTGACCGTTGGAAATTTCAGAATCTGGTGGGTTCTTCTATCATACATCAAAGTTTTTTTTTTGTCTTGTCAAACCCTGATAGGCATTCATTCTCTAGGTTCTGACATCCAAAAACTTTATGCTCTGATGAATTTTTCTACCATACATCAAAGTCTTCTTTATCGTGTCAGGCCCAAGTAGATATTCATTCTTTAAGGTCTGATATCCAAAAACTTTAAGCTCTGATGGATTTTTCTACCATACATCAGAGTCTTCTTTGTCGTATCAGACACTGGTAGGCATTCCCTCTTTTGGGTTTGACATCCAAAAATGTTACTGATGAGCGGAAAATATATCAATATTTACCGCCCCTTTTACTTAATATTTTGTATAGTTTCTCGAGTTTTATGAACGTTTTAATGTGTTTTAGTTTATCTTGCAGATAAAATAAAATCGGGACTCAATGGAATCATTCAGGATGAAATATGGAACAAATAAGGGCAAAAACTGGACTTGACATTTGGATTTTGGAGGTTGGAAACTTGAAATGGCGTTCTAACGAAGTACAATTTCGGAAATTTCAACTTTGCGTAATTTTCGTATTTTTACAATAACGTTTTACGCCGATATCAGATTGAGGTGATTCAAGTTCCACA
>SKCR01007745.1:0-24403 GCA_019454045.1 Zanthoxylum bungeanum | reverse complement strand
GTTTATTTCTTTTGTGTTTTTGTGAGAATGAGCTAGGGATTCTAAGGTTGGATTTGTGTTTCTTTTATAGGCAAATGCTAGGGTTTCTCTTGTGTGAATAGGAAAGGAATCAATGTAATCATGAGTGGCATCTCATAATTAGTGTTTCACAATGAAAACATCTTTTTAATTGGGGACATGATTTGGCTTAATTAGGAAGATCATATATTTGATTTGTTTATTTAGGTATGTGAATTATTTAGATTGGGATGTTATTTATTTAATTTAGGAAGGATATTATTTTAATTTATGACATGTTTTAAATGTTTTAATTATTTTTGGGTGGGTTTTGGTGGGCTAAATGGGCTTGGGCGTAAGGCTAACAACAAAACCAGAAGTACCGACACCGTTCGAACGCCTATTCGAACTCTATACGAACGTCCACAATCTGCTTGACGTTCGAACGTGTTCACGAACGCAGCACGAACGAAAGCAGTGAACATGTGAATTGAATCCGATGACATACTTATTCTGAATTTCCCCTTCCGATATTCGTTTCCCGCGAATTCTGCAACCTAAAGAGTAGTGCCTTCGTACGAGACTCATCATAAGGACTTACATGCAAAAATGCAGTGCCTACACCAGCAGATTTTATTGTCCTTGATATGGAGGAAAACACAGAAGTGCCAATCATCCTCGGGAGACCATTCTTGGCTACAGGTCGAACCATTATTGATGTACAAAAAGGAGAATTAACCATGAGGGTACATGACCAAGAGGTAACATTCAATGTTTTCAAGGCCATGAATTTCCCAGATGATGAAAATAATGAGGAATGTTTCAGACTTGATGTGATACACAATACCATTCAGAATTCCAATGCAATGCAAAGTTCTACTGACAAACTTAAAACATGTCAATTGCTTGTGGAGCCTGAAGATAAAGCTTCTTTTGCACTAAAAAATTCAATTCTTGCACTACAAGCAACAGAAGAGAAAAAGTTCCACCAGCTCAACAAATTGGAGGAATTTCACAATCAGCCTTTTGAGGATGCCAAATTGTACAAAGAAAAGGGCAAGAAGAGACATGATGAGAAGTTAGTGTGCATACAACTGGAACCAGGGCAGAAGGTACTGTTAAACAAATCAAGGGTGAAATTCTTCCCATGGAAGCCAAAATCACGATGGTCAGGTCCATTTTTGATAACCAAAGTTTTACCAGATAGAGCCATTGAGATACATGATCCTGACTCCAACAAAACTTTCAAGGTTAAAAATCCTATGCAATTTGTGTATATATTGTGATCTGGTGTGTTTTATTTTTGTGTGTTTAATTTTTGCAGGTAAAGTCATTTCAAGATGGAAGAAGCTCTCGCAAAACTTCACAAGCAATTTCCTTCTCTCCCTCAAAAATCTCTTATGAAAGTCTACAAAGCTCGTTTGGAACGGATGAGACTACTGATGATCAAATGTATTCCTAACGATATTCGTTGGGTAATTGAAGCACGGGTCCGATTGGCAGGTGAGTCTTCTGAATCTTTTATTTCACATCTTCCTAGTTTTGGAAGAAGCACATATCCAAAGAAACGTAGAGCTAAGCAAATGGGTGTTTGTTACAAATGTGCACGCTGGAATTGCAATACTTGTTGTCGTTCTTTAGGAATGGTGTCTGATAATCGCGAAGATAAAATTAAATTCATTAGGGATGGCTTGAGTAAGGAGTCTGTAGATAATATATCTTCGACTCTTGAGACGCATCCCAGTGGATATGTTCATATAGCCATTCGCAAATTACATACACAATTTCAAAAAGAAAGACAACAGTTAAGTCTTGGGAATCTGACTCAAAAAGACCATGTTTGCCAATTTATAAGAAAATTGGATGGGAAGCTTGTCCCTGACGCATAGACGTCAATCAAGCCGCTACTTTTCTTGTACATATTATATCTCTTTGTCTTTGTCTTTTCCTGATAATTGTGATTTGTTTTGTTGTTTTCTTTATTTTCATAGACATGATCCAGACTTTTTTGACCTTTCACGATTTCTTTTGTTGTTTAGCTAACAAACGTCATATGGAAGATACTAGTGCTATTATTACTCACCATTTTCAGGTGTTATAAATTCAACTCATCATTGCACTTTTGAAGACATCCAGAGTAAAACATGGAAGCTACTTCAAGAAGACGAGTTGAAAACATCTTTGTGTTTTGCGGTACTAGTGTTGGTACTAAGCCACAATACGTAAAAGCAGCACATGAATTGGGTCGAGTCTTAGCTGCAAGGAATATGCACTTAGTATATGGCGGATGCAATCTTGGACTTGTGGGGGTCGTTTCAAAGGCTGTACATGAAGGAGGCAGTCACGTTTTGGGAATCATCCCAAAACCCTTGGCGGAGACAAATCTTATTGGACCATCAAATGGAGAGGAACTGATCGTGCCAGGTATGTCTGAACGATTGGTAGAAATGATTAACTGTGCTGATGCTTTTATTGCTTTGCCAGGTGGCTTAGGCACATTAGAGGAAATTTTTATAGTGCTATCTTGGGCGAACCTGAACATACACCAAAAACCAATTGGGATGTTTAACGTTGATGGATTTTATGATTTTCTTTGTGTGTTTTTTTGATGATGCCCGGAGAAATGGATTCGTGTCAAAACCTTTAAAAGAACTCATCTTCACTGCCAGAACTGCTCCGGATCTAATAGACCAACTATTAGCCTATGAACCACAAATTGACCCTATCATTTCAAAGATAAATTGGTCCGAGGATGATCGTGGTAAGAGGCGTCGGATTAATCTGGATATTAACCTTTAATTTCCTAGAATTTCAGCTAACCATGTATTATCTTCTAAACTCTTCTTCTACTGTTTAAGACATTGGGGACAATGTCTCATTTAGGTTTGGGGGGAGGGAATTAGTTGATCAGTACCTTGTTTTTAGTTTGTGTGTTGTTTTTATTTTTAGTACAAAAATTTTCGAAAAATACAAAAAAAAATTGAAAATTTTTCAAAAATTACAAAAATATTTTGCGTTTTTGTGTTTTTATTTTGACTAAAAATGTGAAATTGGTAAGAGATAGCTGTGTAAGGAATTTCCACTCCTGAGAGTATCTCAAACCATTTTTGAAACAAGTTAATTTTTGTTTATTTCATTTTAAATTATTTAATTTGTGAATTCTCCATAATACTGACTAAAATGGATCTTCATATGCTCAGTTAGCAGATATTATCAACATGCATTGTAACATACGGACATGAGCTAAAATTGAAAAGTTTGTAATATTCAGTGCTCTAGTTTAATTGGAGGAAGCATCTCAAAAAGTGATGGAGTAAAAAAAAACATTTGAGATCCGAGTTATTAAGTCTGTAAGGGTGTTTTAACACCTAGTGCCCTAAATCCAACTGGTTTGGGAGTCAATGGCCCAAAGCTCGCTACATGGATCAAAGATGTTGCAAAAATATATATATCTAAAGTCTGAGTAATTAAGTCCGTAGGTGTGTCTTAACACCTGGTGCCCTAAAGCCAATTGGTTTGGGAGTCACCGACCCAACACTCGCTACATAGATGGAAGATATTGTATATAAATAAAAAAAAAAATCAAAAATCAAAGAAAAAAAATCAGAAAAATTATTCCATTGCTGCAAAAAGGTGTGAATTCTGATAAAACTTTAGGACAAAAATATTACTCTCTTATCAACTGCACTTGTGACTGTTGTGGGCAAAAATGAGTTGATTAATATTTTGTCGGCTGTGCATATGGAGAATGGTAGATATAATCGGAGAATTTACTTATTCATTAATTTAGAAAGAAAGAAAACAACCAGTAACTTGGAGTAGAAGTTTCACCTGATTAGTCACTAACTTCTTTATTCTCTTTTCTCTTGTCTTTTTGCTTTTTTGTGATTAGTTTTATTATCTTTTTACTTTTGTAAAACGTTTGAGGGTATCGTTGCTGTAAGCCGTCACGAGACTATAACTCGTCCACTAGGGACACCTAGGGGTTTAAAGGCTTGTTGCATATGCTAAATGCAACCGTGATCCCTACGAAAGTGGCTTAATTTAATTTTAATTGTTTCTTGTATTTTATTTTATTATTTTGCTCGAGGACTATCAAAATGTTAGGTTTGGGGGTGTGATGAGCGGAAAATATATCAATATTTACCGCCCCTTTTACTTAATATTTTGTTTAGTTTCCCGGGTTTGATGAACGTTTTCATGTGTTTTAGTTTATTTTACAGATAAAATAATATTGGGACACAATGAAATCATTTAGGACGAAATGTGGGTAAAATAAGAGCAAAAATTGGACTTGACATATTAATTTTGGAGATTGGAAACTTGAAAGGGCTTTTTAACGAAGTGCAATTTTGGAAATTCCAATTTTGCGCATCTGTCGTATTTTGGGCATAACTCTTTACTCCAATATCAGATTGAGCTGATTGAAGTTCCAAATTAAAGAGGACTCAAATATCTACAACTCTGAAAGACAAAATAATTTCAAATTCTGAAGATTTCATGCCGGAAATTGATGAACCATCCAGAAGTGTGTTGTGTGTAATTATTAAAGTCATTTTCAAAGCAAAATAAATAATAAAAATTATCAAATCACCACCAAACATGATAAGAAATTAGTGGAGCAATTAATAATGGATTTGGTGGAGCAATTAGTGGAGCAATTAATAATGGATTTGGTGGAGGCAAAATTTTGCTTATAAATACCAAGCCATTTCATTTGTAAATTCATACTTTCTTCTAAGGAATTCCTTAAGAATACTAAGAAGATTGTATCTTGTTTGTTTATTTACAGCTTTCAGTAATTAATTTCCGCTTTCGCAATTTCTTTTCTTTACTTTTCAGTTTTTACTTTCCGCAATTTACTTTTTACACACAGTACTTTTCTTTCTTTAATTTTCAGTTTTTACTTTTCAGTAATAAGGAGGTAACTCCCCTTTGCTGGGGTAAAAGGTAAAACTTTTATTACTAATATTTAGATTAATCTCCCTTAATTATAATATATAAACTAGTTAAAACCTGACTTAACGAGGATACCGCCATATTGGTCGGTTGGTAATTATTTAAATTGGTTTTAACCTGAATAAACTGGATACCGCCTGATTGGTCGTTTGGTAATTAATTATTAATTTGACTTAATCTGGATACCGCCTATATGGCTGGTTGGTAATTATCATTCAAAGTTAATATATTATATTATGGGAGATATCTAAAATAGAAGTAATAAAAGTGGATCATTTTACCTCAGCATTTTCTTTTATTGTATTTTTACTTTATTTACTTTTCAGCAATTTACTTTCAGCATTTACTTTTCAGCAATTTACTTTTCAGTAATTTACTTTCAGCATTTATTTTTCAGCATTTAATTTTCAGTATTTAATTTCAACATTTACTTTCCGTCATTTACTTTTCAGCAATTTACTTTTCAGCATTTACTTTATGTCTTTTATTTTATTTAAGTTTTTACTAGCCCTAGTTATGTGTCGTAACTAAGTTAGTTATCTGCGGTTGTGATGAATTCTAATATCACCGGTTTATAAGGGGTTATTTTATAGTTTGGGTAATTTAAAGGTTTACTTATTAAGTCTTAAGCTTAATGCTTCTTGTTGTCTGATCACCAATAAGATTGATGTGGTAAATCTAAAATAAACTTGACAAAGGAATTTTAGGTTTCAGCCTTAGACTTAATAGCCCACGATCTTCCTTGAGGATAATAACCCTTTAATAGATTTCCTTACAGGATAAACATATACCTGTCGGGCGGAGGTAGCCATAATTGGAACTTAAACTTAATGAATCCAGATAATTTGGTTGACATAGACATATGGTTCAATTGGGTTAAACTGGGTAGTTGCGTCTAACCATCGACATAGGCTTTTGTATAATTTATTGTTCCAGGTTAGTAAACCGATTTATTACACAACCATGAAATAACCACTTCATCTTTTAAAAGATATTAGAAAGATTCACAACCATATATAGTTTTTAATATTGAATTTTCTTAAACCTACTTTTGTGCAATTTTAATTACTTTTTTTTTAAATTTAGAATCATCATCATTTCAAATCAATCAATCAACCTGTTAGATACTAGTAATCATTTGACCTCATAAAATTAATAGATTTGGTATTAAGTCTTCATGGGATCGATACTTTTTATACTACTTGAACGATACGTACGCTTGCGTTATACGTGTGTGTTTACGCCGGTCACCGATTTGGTGAAGCATATACATGAGAAAGCAAGAGAGTAAATACAATGAAAGAATGAGAAATATGCTTCTCATGCTAATAAGGGAAGAAAACGTGTGGTATTTCAGCCTGGAGATTGGGTTTGGGTACACATGCGCAAGGAGAGATTTCCTGAACAACGTAAATCTAAGCTATAACCGAGAGGGGATGGTCCATTTCAAGTCTTGGAACGGATTAATGACAATGCATACAAGCTGGATTTACAAGGTAAGTATAATGTGTCTGCTACATTTAATGTTTCTAACTTAACTCCTTTTGATGTAGGTACAGATTCGACTACATCTGAATCTGATGGTTTATCGAAAATATGAGAGAATTCATGCCTCGCAGTAAAATGGTACTCGAGGAGCACTGTTATGGTTAGACCAATGCATCATCAATAACAATTGTTGACAATGACAATAATGTAACAACTTTGACATCTGAGCATCAGATGTAGTTATATCAAGAAAGTCTACCACCTAGACATAGTATGAGAGTTGTGCGACAACCTGATCGTTATCTAATGATTAGAGAGGTAAAATTTATCGCCTCAGTAGTGATATAGATGATCTATTGAGCTATTGTAGTGCAATGGATGATCCTGATAAAAAGGAATGGCTCAAAGCCATGAATCTCGAGATGAAGTCTGTGTACTCCAACTCAGTATGTGATCTTGTAGGTCAACCTGATAGGGTAAAACCTATAGGTTTCAAGTGGATTCACAAGAAGAAGATATGAGTAGATGGGAAGGTACAGACCTTCAAAGCTAGGTTGTGGCCAAAGGTTATACCTAGAAAGAGGAAGTCGATTATGAGGAGATTTCCTTGCCAGTAGCCTTGCTTAAATCTATTCGTACTTTTCTATCCATTGCCACATATTATGAATATGAGAAATGGCAGATGGGCGTCAAGATAAAATTCTTGAATGCTAGTCTTGATGATAGCATCTATATGGTACAACCAAATAGATTCGTTCCCTAAGGTCAAGAACAAAAGATTTGCAAGCTGCAAAAGTCTATTTATAAACTGAAGCAAGTATCTTGATCTTGGAAAATGAGATTTGATACGATGATCAAATCTTATGATTTTCAGCTGAACCCCAATGAGCATTGTATATACAAATGTGTCATTGGTGGTAAGGTGGTTTTTCTCATATTATCGATGATATTTTACTCATTGAGAATGAAGTAAAAGTATTATCAGAAGTAAAATCTTGACTAACTTCAAATGAAAGATTTGAGAAAGGCAAGTTATGTACTTGAAATCAGCTTCATTCGGAATCATAAGAGACGACTATTAGTTATGTCTCAAGCATCATAAATCGACAAGATTGTTGTACGATTCTGGATGCTGAAAGCCAAGAAAGGTCATTTACCTTTTCGATATGGAATTTTTGTTGGACAATTATGACCCATAGAGTCACTATTTGTACAGATCACGGTGTTGTTGTACAAATTAACTATGTGACAAAGGAGATTGCACTCTTATCATTTGTGATTAGATCACCAAATATATAAATGATAGGAGGTCCCTGTGATTTTTTCCTGGACGGAGAATGATATGAGACAGTATCAGTCCACGAAGGATAAATCATTAAATATCCCTAGTCAGAGCATTATCGAGATTGGACATCGATGAATGCGTAAAAGACTAGTATTACACTTATGCGCATTGTGAGGGCACAACGGCATAGTTCTCATATATTTTGGTATAGGATACTCATGCAAGTGTAATAGGAGGTTGTGTTTTACCGATGGTACGGGAAACAGCTTCGCTCTGGATAGACCCCCTCGGAATTCCATTGGTAGTATGACTATGTGTCTATGGAAATCCGAAATTAGGGTAGGTGTATTTGGTCTTAACTTGAGACTTGCACCGCTAATACTTGCGACAATCAATATACTTTGGTTGCGGTCGTCCAGGGTTTTGACAGGTTATGTGTATGCCAATGCTGGGTATATTGAGAATCGTAGTGTGTTGGGTGTGATGTCAAGACGGAAGTGTCACTCCAGTCATATGGAGTTGATGATCGCGCAGGGATACAGAACTGGTTCTCTATAAAGGTTGCAACCGTCGGGATAATATGACTTGGTCATGATTATCCGATATTAAGAGACTAGTTGTTCGTAATCCGATATATGCTTCGTACGGGGCAGACACTGTACCAGCCCCAGGTCTTGCATGTGATCATCCGATATTCGACAGAAATACATAATACTACGTATACTACGCCTGATATAGATCCTTTATTCCTGTAAGGATATTTCCGGAGAATTGGGTAGGCATGGCGCTTTGCTAGAGGCCAACTTTTTCTTGTAAATCGGTAAAACGTAGTACTTGGTACTTACGTGTTCGGATAGTCCGACGACCAAATTTACTGCCAACATATCCGGGGATCTCATGGGTCGCTTCCCAAAGATTCACCGATGACGTATGACTCGCACTCTAAATTAATCTGGGATTAATTAGAAGAGAGAGAAAATTAATCTGGGATTAATTGGGGAGATATTTTATCTGGGATAAAATGTTAATTTAAAAGAGAGAGAACGATTAATTTGGAATTAATCGGTAAATTAATATATTCGATATATTAAACGAAATTGGATTTCGACGCGGAATTAAAATTAAATTTTAATTCGGGCGAACGAATTAATTTGTTAGCGACGTAAATAGTGACTTCGCTAGGCGTAATCATTTAATTACGACGCAACGAAAAATTCGTTAATTTGGAATTAGCGAACCCGAGCCCGGGATTGTTTGCGAGCGCATTCACATTTCGAATTCGAGTGCGGCACGCAAGTCAAATCAAGCATCAAATCATTAGTCGCATCAAGCGTCAAATCGCTTGTCACTTTGAGTGATGTGACTTGACAACTTGATGATAGATGTGACTTGATGGGAGTTGTTGAAAAGCTTTTTGAAAGCTTGAAAGACATTTACTATTATTATAATAGGTGTTTGACTTTTGATTTTGGTACACAAAATTAAAATTAAAACTACAACTTCACTTCTTCTCTCCTTCACTCACGCCCAAATGGGCATTTTTCTCTCCTCTGGTTTGCTCACTGCCGAGCAGTGAAGGGAAGCAAAGAGTGGGATTTTGTGGCAAAATCACAAGTGCTAGCACACTTACGAGACATGCGAACGTGATAGGGAAGTCCACCCATGAGCCGGGAATCGTTTGACGAAGCTTGGAGCTCAAAAATTGAAGACAAATGGGCGAAAATAGTGAGGACATTCAGCTCACTGTGACAGTCCAAAGGCAGAAAATGGATTTTTTGTTCGACTCCGCGTCGCTCAACCGATCGATGTGAGTATTCCGTAACTTCTTCGATTTGTATTCGCACTTATTTCATGCTTATTATTGATCTTGGCACCTTAATAGAAACCAACAATGGTATCTAGAGCAAGGTTGAGCATGAAAAGTTTAGGGCTTAAAATTTGGTTAAATTGATTTTGAGCATGATTTGATTAAATTGGATGTTTGAATATGCTTAAATCATGTTTAATTGAAGTTTGATTGGATCAATTTCAAGAAAATGATTTGGAACAATTTTTCCCCAAATGCTTGTGTTGGCCGAATGGTGACATAGCCCTAATGTCTTGGAATTTTGATTTGTTGATTCATTGGATGAGTTATAATCATGTTGGGATTGTTGATTTGAAAATTAATTGGATTGAATTTTTGAATTGGACAAAAACCCTAATTGCCGAGACCTTGATGAGCATGTAATGGGTTTGATTTTAATCAAAATGTGTTGGACATGTGATGATGAAAATGAGCATGATTAATTGTGTATATTGATGTTTTAGAAATGTTAATTTGGGTAATTAATCATGTTATACACTTTGGTAATTAAATTGGGAATTTGGAATTTTATGATTTAATTATTTTGGGCCTATTTTGTGAAATTGGGCTTAAGTGTTGTAATTGGGCTTGTTGGGCTTTGTTACACAGAGTTGGGTTTAGGCCAAATGGATTGGATCCAATTGGGCCTAAAACCGCCTCCATAAAGCCAAAATACAACTTAATGGACCTTTAAAGTTTAATTGGGCCTAATGGGCCAAGATTGATTTCTGGGCTTATGGGGTAACTCCCGGATTGGACTTTGGTTATGTGTTTGACCCGAGTTGACCAAAAGTCCACGCCTTAAGAAATTAATTAAAAGCTCATTGGACTTTAATTAAATAGACGTTGGACGTTAATCGGGCTTTGAGACCCCGTAACGATTAAATTTGGAAATTAAGTCGTAAAGGTTTATTAATAAAGTGTAATATTTAATTTGGAATTAAATATCGAATTAGAATTGAATGCATATTAAATTGGATTTAATGAAGTAGTTTAATTTAATTCGAGAATTCGTACTTTGAGTACTTATTCGCAAAACGAGTTTGACTCGAGCAAAAATCAAATCGCTGTTTGAACATTGGATGATCACTAATTTATCAGATTAATTAATTTGATTAGATTGATTGATAACATGCTTGTGTGAATACATGGTTGCGATGCATGAATAATGTATATCAGATGGATATTAGATGGGTGGGACAATTTTAGAAATTGTTGTAATAAATTTGATTTATTAATTGGACCTGCGTGTCCAGCCTTATTACCTCTCTATTCTTTGTATTCTCTTCTCATCTATTCCCCTCAATGTAAATGAGGTTTCTTTAGAAGTGTAGTGTAACGGGTAGAAGTAAATACTTGTGCTAGCGGGAGAGAGAAATGGAGACATTTGATCTAGGATCATGTGTGAGTATCCATCCACATATCATTATTATTTATTTATATGCGCCTTATTATGTGTTTAGAATGCATGTTTAAGGGTGTATAATGATGAGACCTTAACAAAGATAATAAATTGGTTGCCAATTGCACGCGAAAAACCCTCAACATCATATTAAGCGTTTTTCCTTCCATTGAGTAATTCTCACTCAAGATCCGAGATTGGCATTGGCTTGTTGGCCAAAGTCAAGGCCTTTTTCCGTCGAGGATGTGTTTGAATCACGAAGGCTTTGTTCCATATTGGTGTCTTGTCCAAGTTATGGTTTGTTGGCCAAATTCAAGACCACTTCTTGTCCATCGACATTGATTACGAAGCTTTCCATGGTCAATGGGTCGCGCTTAACTGGGATCACTAAGTTTGTTGTGCCAAAGCCAAGGCTTAGTTGATTCAGAGGAAAAAAGTTAGGTAATACATTGGATGTATTGGCATATATAAGATATATGTTTCGGACTTGGATGTCCCCCTACCGGATCTAGGAATTGGATTGGATCCAATCGATCGTAGAGATCTACCTAGTTAATTATCATACAATTTGTTGGCCAAAGTCAAGATTGTGTGATATTTAACGGGATCCTAGCCCACTAGGAAACACGGTTTCCCGAGTACTCGACAGAGGGTTAGAGGCTCGCCGAAAAAAGTGGGAGGCAAGAATTGAATTTGCAATATTCGTTTAATTACTTGCCATACGCGCTCAAACAAATATCATTCGTCAAATAAATTAAATGTTAGTTGGACTAATATTTAAATGTTGTTTTTTAATAAATAGTTGGACTATATTCAAACTATTCATTTATAATTGATTTTATAATTGGATTATAGTAATCAATATAATTGATTTTAATCTATTAAATTATAGTTGATTAAATAGTTGGACTATTGTAATCATTATAATAAATAGTACCGAAATCGTTGATTAAATAGTTGGACTATTAAAATCAAGATAAAAATTGAAAGATTGGATTTAAACATAATCCTAGGGAAAATGTATTTAAATGGTTTAATTTTCAATTGGGAATAAAATTTCAGGATGGTCCTGAAAATAATAAGTTACTTTATTTGATAAAATAACATATTAGGCCTAAGCCCGGAGTTGAGCAAGTTAATAGAGCATGATATTTGGAAGATTCATGTAATGATAACTTTAGTGCTTAATCCATTAAGCTTGTCGCAGTAGACTCCTTAATTTCTGAATCAGAACTAAGGATTAGATCCTTAAAGTATGATAATGAAATTGAAGGATCTTCAAAGAATCTATCCTTAGATCTTAGAAGTACTAATATTGCAATTGTAAACTCTTCGAGAGTTAATGACTATTCTCAAGGAGACAAAGTCAAAGTTTGCAATAAGGCAAGTAGCGCAAGGCGCACCTTACTTTGATATTCTAGAAGGCCAAGGCTTGGCCAAAGGCTTCTTGAGTATTGAAAAGGACAAAGGCAAAATCATTATAATCTTCTAGGAAGATAAATGACATATCCCAAAATGTCTGCCTAAATGTGGCAAACGGGATCGCGGAAGCGTGACTGCCGTTTGGACAAAGCAGACATGAAGGAATTGAAGACGAGCAATGCTCTGAATTCAAATATGTTTGTCATAAATATATTCACTACTAGTGTTAAAATTTGATTTTAGATACTTAGTGTGATATATATATATATATATTGATGTTCAGAATCTGTTATGAACAGGATACTGACTTCAATTGAGATTAATCTACGAATTGGAAACGGGATGAAAGTCGCTGTTTTAACCGTAGATACCTAAGTTTAGGAACCACCTTCGGGTGTGTACCTAAATTGGGAAACTGTTATAATGTAACTAGTTTGACTAGGAACATTATCTCTACATCAGTGTATAATCCATTGCGGATGTACCTTTATATTCTAGAACACTAAAGTGTTTTATTATATAAAGATGATATTGAGATAAACACATTAGATGTGAATAACAGAGTTTATATTTTGAATATAAATAAATCTCAAACATATAACATGACAAACAAATAGCTCGAATTGATTTGATTAGAAGAAACATATAGTGGCATTGTTGTCTGGGACGCAATTAAACAAGAATCGTATATCTGCACTTTTGAAGAGTGGGTACTAGGACTGATTTGATCCCATTCAAATAAAGTCTACGAATCTAGTTTATTAGGCAAAGTGCCTAAATCACTATTTACTTGGTAAAAGTGTAAATGCCACCGACCTGTTAGCCCTAGTTCATAGTGAAGCAAGTGGGCCCATGTCTAGCTAGGCTAGAGGTGGATATGAATATTTCGTGACCTTTACGGATGTGGCATCACGTTATGGTTATGTGTTTCTTTTGAAGAACACAAATCAGAAACTTTTAAAGTTTCGACACGAAGTAGACAAACAGACCGGCTAAAGTATTAGACCGTCATGGGAAGACCGTAATGGAAAATACTTAAGCAATAAGTTTCTCATAACTTGAAAGAGTATAGTATTCTTTCAAAATGAGGACTCCTCTCGGAACACGTCAAAGTGACGGTGTGTCCGAACCGAGTAACCGAATTTTGTTGGACAGGATAAGGTTAATCATGAGTCGCTCTGAGCTACCATTTCCTCCAACGGATACGCTTTAACAGTGCAGAACTTATTTAGAATAAGGTTCCATAAAATCTGTTTGACATATATCATATTAGATATGAACGGGAAAGAAACCGGGTTTCTCATTCCTGATAATTTGGGTATGCTGGGCATATGTTTGGATGATACCAAACTAAAACCCAAATTGGATAAGTGCCAATTGTAGGTTATCATAGGGATACCAAAGTATTGTACTTATACAACTCACAAGAGAACAATGTAATTGTTGCTCACCATGTGGTTTTCCTAAGAGGAATACCGATATGCAGTGGTAAGTGGAAGGATAGTATAACTCGATGAAAATCGGAGTGATACTGTTCCAGGCACCGAATCCTAATGGAACACAAATAGTTCATCAAGGATGAAACTATACCATAATCTTCTAATACACAAGAACCACGTATGTAAGAGAGAGTCAGAAAAACACCTGGGGTATGGGTTTCTGATCTCACCTCATAAAGATGTCTATCTTATTGAGGTATACCAACTGACTACGTATGAGAAAGTGATACAAGGTATCAACTCCCTATTATGGCAAAGTGCCATATAATCCGAAATGGATCCATGTATATCAACTATATTTGGACACTAGTTGATGTACCGCAAGGCATTGTGCCTATTGGTACTATATAAGTCTTCAAGGAAGACGTACATGGATGACAACAAACCAACGTACTAAGCTAGGCTTGTAGCGGAAAGGTATCGTTATCAACATTGTGTTGATTACGATTCAACCTTTTACCTGTTGCCACGGTAAATCCATTTGGATAATGCTTGCTAAAGCTGCATGTTTCATTTATGAAATATGTCAGCTGAATGGAAAAATCGCTTTCCTGAAAAAGGAAACCTTTTGGAGGATGTTTAAAACATCCTGTCGGTTTTGTCGTACCATAACAAGCAAACAAGGTTTGTAGGTTATTCGATCCATGTTTGGATTGTAGCGAGCATAGGTTCTTGGAATTATCGTTTTGATGTAATCATAACTGTTTATGATTTAATTCAAAACGAAAAGGATTATTGTGTATATAAGAGGGTTAGTGGGAGCGCACTGACTATAACTATCCTATAAAATAATGATAATACCTCATTTCTTGGAAATGACATTCCCATAATACTATCAGTGAAAGCTTGGCTTTCATGAAAAACTCTCCGAGAGAAACCGTACATTGAAAAATGTACGCGACCTGGTGTCTCATACGCTTTGAGCATATGGATTCACAAATAGGCAAATCCAAGTGATAGTCACTGGATTGAAGTTAAGAACATACTTAGTGTCTTAGAGAACTAAGTATGCTATCTTAATCTATGGAGAAGGAGAACTTGAAGTGACTGGGATCACTGTAGCAAGTTTCCTAACCGATAAGACGACTCTATAAGTCGCAAACGGTACTATACAGTTTGAATAATGGAACAGTGAGCTGGAAATCTTCCAAGCAAGATACTGTTACCGAATAAACAACAAATGCGGGTTATTGCTGCAGCTGAGGAGGCAATAGAAGCCTTCTGGGTCGATAATAAATCTAATTAGATTAGATATGATTCTGTTAGCAGCTGAGCTAGGCTTGAGCACATGCTAAAGAATTAATGGTCTCATCAACGATCCAGATACATACTTCGATATTCATCTTATTCGTTCGGATCATACATCGTGGCGATGTGATGATCATATAAATCGCAGCAGATGATAATCATGCAAATCCACTGACGAAAGCCTTTCCTCAGCAATTTGAGCCAACCGTATATAGTTCGGGTGTAAGACACTCGAGTAACTGGCTATAGGCCAAGTGGGAGATTGTTGGACAATTATGACCCATAGCGTCACTATTTGTACAGATCACGGTGTTGTTGTACAAATTAACTATGTGACAAAGGAGATTGCACTTTTATCATTTGTGATTAGATCACCAAGATATATAAATGATAGGAGGTCCCTGTGATTTGTTCCTGGACGGAGAATGATATGAGACAATATCAGTCCACGAAGGATAAATCATTAAATATCCATAGTTAAAGCATTATCGAGATTGGACATCGATGAATGCGTAAAAGACTAGTATTACACTTGTGCGCGTTGTGAGGGCACAACGGCATAGTTCTCATATATTTTGGTATAGGATACTCATGCAAGTGTAATAGGAGGTTGTGTTTTACCGATGGTACGGGAAACAACTTCGCTCTGGATAGACCCCCTCGGAATTCCATTGGTAGTATGACTATGTGTCTATGGAAGTCCGAAATCAGGGTAGGTGTATTTGGTCTTAACTTGAGACTCGCACCGCTAATACTTGCGACAATCAATATACTTTGGTTGCAGTCGTCCAGGGCTTTAACAGGTTCTGTGTACGCCAATGCTGGGTGTGATATCAAGACGGAAGTGTCACTCTAGTCATATGGAGTTGATGATCGCGCAGGGATACAGAACTGGTTCTCTATAAAGGTTGCAACCGTCGGGATAATATGACTTGGTCATGATTATCTGATATTAAAGAGACTAGTTGTTCGTAATCCGATATATGATTCGTACGGGGCAGACACTGTACCAGCCCCAGGCCTTGCATGTGATCATCCGATACTGGACAGAAATACGCAATACTACGTATACTACGCATGATATAGATCCTTTATTCCTATAAGGATATTTCCGGAGAATTGGGTAGGCTTGGCGCTTTGCTAGAGGCCAACCTTGTCTTGTAAATCGGTAAAACGTAGTACTTGGTACTTACGTGTTCGGATAGTCCGACGACCGAATTTACTGCCAACATATCCGGGGATCTCATGGGTCGCTTCCCAAAGATTTACCGATGACGTATGACTCGCACTCTAAATTAATCTGGGATTAATTAGAAGAGAGAAAATTAATATGGGATTATTTGCGGAGATATTTTATCTGGGATAAATTATCAATTTAAAAGAGAGAGAACGATTAATTTGGAATTAATCGGTAAATTAATATATTCGATATATTAAACGAAATTGGATTTCGAAGCGGAATTAAAATTAGATTTTAATTCGGGCGAACGAATTAATTTAGAATTAATTCGTTAGCCACATAAATAGTGACTTCGCTAGGCGTAATCATTTAATTACGACGCAATGAAAAATTCATTAATTTGGAATTAGCGAACCCGAGCCCGGGATTATTTGCGAGCGCATTCGCATTTTGAATTCGAGTGCGGCACGCAAGTCAAATCAATCGTCAAATCATTAGTCGCATAAAGCGTCAAATCGCTTGTCACTTTGAGTGATGTGACTTGACAACTTGATTGATAGATGTTACTTGATGGGAGTTGTTGAAAAGCTTTTTGAAAGCTTGAAAGACATTTACTATTATTATAATAGGTGTTGACTTTTGATTTTGGTACACAAAATTAAAATTAAAACTACAACTTCACTTCTTCTCTCCTTCACTCACGCCCAAATGGGCATTTTTCTCTCCTCTGGTTTGCTCACTGCCGAGCAGTGAAGGGAAGCAAAAAGTGGGATTTTGTGGCAAAATCACAAGTGCTAGCACACTTACGAGACATGCGAAGGTGATAGGGAAGTCCACCCATGAGCCGGGAATTGTTTGACGAAGCTTGGAGCTCAAAAATTGAAGACAAATGGGCGAAAACAGTGAGGACATTCAGCTCACTGCCCTGACAGTCCAAAGGCAGAAAATTGATTTTTTGTTCGTCTCCGCGTCGCTCAACCGATCGATGTGAGCATTCCGCAACTTCTTCGATTTGTATTCGCACTTATTTCATGCTTATTATTGATCTTGGGACCTTAATAGAAACCAACAATTTTTTGTCAAATGAACAGTTTCCTAAGACACCTCAAGCAGTTGAAATCGAAAATAAACCATCAGATTCAGACTCTTGTCATCACCTTTGTAAATTAAAGGACATAGCCTACCATGCAGGAGTTTGTAGTACACTCATTATTCAGATCAACCCATTTATGATCATCTATTAGATTGATATGAATTTCTTTGTTTAATGGATATTAAAAGAAATTCATTATTGTTTTGGTCCAGTTCTGCATGATCGCATTATATAAGGTGCCTCAATTCCCATGCCATCACATGAACGAATCCGGATCAAAGTCGTCATATAATATGGAATGGACCACAGCTGTAGATAAACCACAAACAAAGTGACTGTCTCTGTTTGCTTTCTACGGACTATTTAGGACTACTAATTTTAGACTTAAATTCTCTTGTGTATAACACTTATACCCCAAGTCTGAAAGTACATTTAGTATCCAAGGGCATACATGACAATTTATAAAATACGACTTTAAAATTAACTTTTTAATAAATGAATAACCACATTGTTTATTTCTTAAAAATCACATTTACATATTTCATTATGCTTTAGGGCATATATCCCAATAATCTCTCACTTGCACTAGAGCAAATGAGATATGTCGCATATCCTAGACCCTCTAGGTGACCTTTAAGCACTTTGGCCGTCAAGGTCTTTGTAAACGGATCATCCAGATTCTCTTCAAACGTTATCCACATTATCTATATAAAGAGATGATATTTCATCTCTATATGATTCCCTCTCTTGTGGATTCTTAGTTCGTTGGATTTTACCACTGCACCACTATTATCGTAATAAATTGTTAATACTTTATTCGTATCTGGAATAACGTCCAGATCTTCCGAGAAATTATGGAGCCATACTAATTCCTTAGTTGCTTCACAAGCTGCTACATACTTAGCCTCCATGGTGGAGTTCACAAAGCTATATTGCATTATACTCCTCCATATTATGGCTCCACCAACTAGGGTGAATACTGAATCAGATGTTGATTTCTCATAATATACATCTGTCTGAAAATCAGAATTTGTATATCCTCTAAGGATCATATCGTCTCTAGAATATACAAGCATATAGTCTCTCATTCTCTTAATATACTTGAGAATATACTTTACAGTTACCCACTAATCTAATCCTGGGTTTGACTGAAAACTATTGACTACTCCATTGCATAACGGATGTCCGATCTCGTGTATAGAAAAACATAGCATACATGAGACTTCCAACAGCAGATGATGTGGGATATGTCTCATTTACTCAACTGCTTGAGGTGTCTTAGGAAACTGTTCTTTTGCAAATGAATTTCATATCAAAGAGGTAAATTAACTTTCTTAGAATTCAACATCCAAAATCGTACAACAATCTTGTCGATATAGGATGCTTGAGACATAGCTAATAGTCGTCTCTTATGATCACGATTGATGCGGATCCCAATTACACAACTTGCCTTTCCCAAATCTTTCATTTGGATCTAGTGAGGATTTTACTTCCGATAATACTGTTACATCATTATCAATGAGTAAAATATCATCGATGTCTAATACGAGAAAAAACTATCTTACCACCAATGACACACTTATATATACAAGGCTCCTCGGCGTTGTGCTCAAAATCATAAGACTTGATCATTGCATTAAATCTCATTTTCCAAGATCAAGATACTTGCTTCAGTTCATAAATAGACCATTGCAGCTTGGAAACCTTTTGTTCTTGACCTTAGGTAACGAATCTCTTTGGTTGTACCATATAGATGCTATCATCAAGACTAGCATTCCAGAATGTTATCTTGATGCCCATCTGCCATTTCTCATATTAATAATATTTAGCAATTGATAGAAAAGTACGAATAGATTTAAGCATGGCTACTGGCAAGAAAATCTCCTCATAGTCGACTTCCTCTTTCTAGGTATAACCCTTGGCCACTAACCTAGCTTTAAAGGTCTGTACCTTCCCATATACTCATATTTTCTTCTTGTAGTTTCACTTGAAACCTATAGGTTTTACCCTATCAGGTTGATCTACAAGATCCCATACGGAGTTGGAGTACATAGACTTCATCTCAATATTCATGGCTTTGAGCCATTTCTTTATATCAGGATCATCCATTGCACTACAATAGCTCAATAGATAATCTACATCACTACTGGAGACGATAAATTTTTCCTCTCTAATCATTAGATAACGATCAGGTTGTCGCACAACTCTCATACTATGTCTAGGTGGTAGACTTTCTTGATATAACTACATCTGATGCTCAGATGTCAAAGTTGTTACATTATTGTCATTGTCAACAATTGTAATTGATGATGCATTGGTCTAACCATAAAAGTGCTCATCGAGTACCATTTTACTGCGAGGCTTGAATTCTCTCATTTCATGATTAATTCGGGAAATATTTTGGGACATATTGTGTCATCTAAAGGTATTGAGGTTGACAAGGCAAAATAGAGGAAATCTTTAAATTGCCACCACCAAAAATAGTCAGGGAAATCCTTTCTTTCTTAGAACATGCAGGATTTTATAGGAGGTTCATAAAAAACTTATGTACTATATCTTGACCCTTATGTAACCTCCTTTTAAAAGATGCAATATTTTAATAGATAGAAGAATGTAAAAAATCCTTTGATTGGTCTTTGCCTTTTGAGCTAATGTGTGATGCCAGTGATTATGCAGTTGGCGCAGTATTAGGACAAAGAAAGGAAGGTAAGCCATATGTAATTTATTACTTAAGTAGAACTTTAAACAGTGCATAAATGAATTACACTACCACAGAAAAAGAGCTATTTGCTGTAATATTTGCATTGGATAAATTTCGATCATATTTATTTAGTTCATAAACCGTTGTTTATAATGACCATACTGCTGTTAGATATTTGATGTCTAAACAGGATGCAAAGCTGACACACTAAAAAAATGGTTCTTTACTCCCAAGTATAAAAGTGTCGAAGTAATAAAATAACCCAATAAGTCCGGGGTCGATCCATAGGAAATAAACTTAGTAAAATAAAATAATAATTTGAGTAAAAATAAAAAAACTTGATTTATTTGAAGTGATTGGAAAATTTTAAATTTGACTGTAATAATAAAATAAAATACAAGGGTTAGGGGATCCACTTTTAATATTTCAAAGTTAGAAATCTCACTTTTTATAATATATAAATTTTCATTATTACCTAATTAATTTATTTCAGGAATTAATTATGTGAAAACATATAAAACCAGCTATAAAGGCGGTGATAACTTTTGTCTATAACAAGTCTAATTAGGTATTCAATTATGCCAAATAAATAAAACCAGTCATATAGGCTGTAACAAAGTTTGTCAATAAGTAATCCAGATTTAACTTAAATACTAATTATTAGATTACAATTTATATATTATAATATAAGTGAGATTAATCTATATTTTCATATTAAAAGTTTCACCCTTTACTACAGCAGGAAGAAATTAGCTACTCATGATTTGAATAAAAACACTCATAATTTTATTATTGAAAGAAAAAGAAATTACAAGAAATCTTTAAAAATAAAAAATAAAACACACAAGAGATAGAATTTCATAAATTTTCTGAGAAAACTATGGAATTCCGCGCTGCAGAAATGAGGTGCAGAGCACCTCTTGCAAAATCATTGCAAAAGTAATTGATTTTGATTCCACCAAACATGCAAGCACGTTTGGTGGAATTATGTTTGGTGGCAATCCTTTTAAATTCTTATTTTTTGGACTTAACTTTAATAATTACATATAACACACTTTGGATCTTTCATCCGTTTCAACCTTGAAAACTTTCGAATTAGGAAATATTGTCAAAAATAAAGTTATAGATATTTGAGTTTTCTTTCATCTAGAACTATAATCGCCTCAATCAATATCAAAGTAAAATGTTTTGGCTAAAATACCAACATTGCGCAAGGCTGAAATTTTCGAAGTTGTACACTGTTAGAACGCCCTATTAAGTTTCTGACCTCCAAAATCCAAATGTCAATTCTATTTTTCTAGATATTCATCCAAAGTATTATTTCACCTACATAAAAGATAAAAATCACAATAAACATAAATATAATTATTATTTAACAAATGTGCTAAATTAAGGGGATTAATGAAACTATAAATGTAAAATGATTAATTTTTCTTTTAATAAATGTGCACTTTTTAGTATTCATCACACCCCCAACCTGCTTATTAATAGTCCGTAAAAATTTTAAGCAAAAACTGAAAAGAAAAATTCTTATCCAAGTTAATAATTGTTTTCTTTCTTTCTAAATAATCAAATAAGTAAATTCTTATGTACTTCTTACCATTCTTCCTATAACACCCCAGTTCCACTCTGTATAGCCCTTGGTATTTGGGCTACAATATTTTCATACGATCTCCGACATTTATGAATTTTATTTGGCCAAAAAGCTAAGAAAAGATTTATAATTTTTATATTAGATATTTTTCTAATTTTGGGACAAAACAAGGTCGAATTTGGTCATTTTCCCAGACTATCTGCACAGTGATGAAAATGAGGAATAAAAATGAATTATCATTTTAACCCAAAAGCCTATTACCCTTCTCAATTTAGGCCCAATGAGTCTAAATATCTCTCAAGTTTGTATACTTCTCTAGAGAGAGATATGATAATCAAGAAAGAAAGAAAAACCCATCTACTTGGGGGATGGCCGAAAATGAGGGAGAGGGAGAGAGAAAGAATTGTCACTTCACAAGAAATTTTGAAGAAGAATGGAGGGAGAAAAAAAGTCTTGTGGACTCTAATGGAGAAGAAGAAGCATGATTCAAGGTAAGAAATCTTGATCTAAAAACTTGGATTGTAAAGTTTTGATGAAGTGATGCTATGTTAGTGTGGATGGCATACTAGTGATTGCATTGAGGTGGATAATGAACTAGGAAATTGATTGTATTGAGAAAAGTCCAAATTTATGGAAATCCTAATGTTGAGTTAAATTAAAATTTATGAGATTAGAGGTTTACCTTGATAGTGGTATGTCGATAAAGCATGTTTGAGTGTTGAAATTTAAGGAAGTGTTTTACTGGAAGGTTGTAGAGTGAGGGTGTTGGTATTATATTTTTGAATTTGGCAGTGGAGAGTTGAAGGTTGGCCTATACTCAGGCCAACGTCGTAACACGTATGAGTTAGGGTCGTGACGCTGAGTGGGGGATACCCTCTATTTTAGGTCTTGTCGCGTGGGCGTCGCAATGCTCAACACTTGACATCGTGACACGAATCATGAGAATGCTCTCCGCCTCGGGTCAGGTCGGGTGAGCGATGTAGAGCAAGAAGATACTCCCTACCTCGAGTCGGTCATGTGGAAGACTCAGGTCGATCATGTGCAAGACTCGAGTCGGTCATGTACAAGACACAGGTTGGTCATGTGAAAGACTTGGGTCAGTCGTGTGGAAGGCTCGGGTTGGTCTGGTGGAAGCCTTAGGTCTGATTATGTGAGCGTCGCGACGCTCAACTTCCAGCGCCGCGATGAGTATCAAGAAAAAGCTCTCTGTTTCAGTCTAATCATATGAGTGTCACGATGAGCAAGACCTAAAGTCAGGACACGCAGCAAGATCGGTTTCATCTCATTTCAATTTTGTCCTAGGATGTTAAAGTTAGTTAACACGTTAGCTATCTCGACTCATATACAACATGCATGTGCATCCACTTCATCCATGACCATCTTTAGTGACACACTCAAAAGTGGTATTTTACACCCAAGTATAAGAGTTTCGAAGTAATAAAATAAATCGGTAAGTCCGGGGTCGATCCATAGAGAAGAGATTTAGTAAAATAGAATGATGTGCAGTGCGAAAAAGAAAAGTTTGATTTGTTGAAGTAGTTGTTGACTTTTAGATTTAAAATGCAATAATAAAATGAACTACTGGAGTTAGAGGATCCACTTTTAACCTTTGAACTTTAGAAATCTCGCTTAATTATAATAAATAAATTTCCATTTACCCAATTGATTTATCTCAGGAATTAATAATGCCCATATAAAGAACCAGCCATAAAGGTGGTAGTCATTTATGTCAATAATTTGTCCTGCCAAGGTACTAAGTATGCCAAAAATATAAAACTAGCCATAAAGACGGTGATACCGTTTGTCTATAATAAGTCCTACCAAGGTACTTAAATATGCCAAAATCGTATAAAACAATCCATATAGGCGGTTGAAAGATAAAACCATCCATAAAGGCGGTAGAAAGATAAAACCAGCCATAAAGGCGGTAGAAAGATTATCAATAATTAATCTAGATCTAAATCAAATTATAATCATTAGATTTCAATTTATTTATTATAATAGAAGCAAGTTTAATATAAGTTTTCATTATAAAAGCTTCACCCTTACCCCAAGATAAAAGAAATTAGCTACCCATTTTGTAATTAAACATACTCATAATTTTATTACTGAAAGAAAAAGACATTACCAAAATCTTTAAGTAAATAAACAAACAAGACACTCTCTCTCCAATATCTACAGAGGAATCACGAAAGAAAGTACAAAAATTTCTTCTGCTGGACGCTTCAATTTATAGGCAGATTTTAGTGGCACGTTGCGACGCAAAGGTTTAACGCATCGCGATGCAAGTGCCATGATGGGGATACATGTTGAGCGAATAACGCGTTAGTAATGTCTCTGTTTATTGGGCGCGTCGCGACGCGTCGTCATTTCTGTGTCGCGACGCAGACACTGAATTTGCATTTTTGCCCTTTTTCAAGTTTGGTTTGTCCTGTCGAGCTTCCGAGCTGTATTTTACCTATCAAATAACATAAAATAACACAATAAAAACACTCAAAGCAAAACTTAAAATATTATTTCACAAATGTGTCAATTTAAGGGGATTAGTGAAATTATAAGTGTAAAATGATTGACTTATCGCATAATAAATATGCACTTTTTAGTATTCATCACACCCCAACCAGCTTATTACTAGTCCCTAGTAATTAAAGCGAAATCTAAAAGAAAAATTCTTATCTAAGTCAACAAT
>SKCR01007744.1:0-24585 GCA_019454045.1 Zanthoxylum bungeanum | reverse complement strand
TAATACAATATCATTTACAAACAGTGACGCTATGGGACATAATGTCTAACACCCCGGATATGTTGGCAGTAAATCCGGTCGTCGGACTATCCGAACACGTTCGTACCTAGTACTACATTTTTACCGATTTACAAGACATGGCTGGTTTCTAGCAAAGCACCGTGCCTACCCAATTCTCCAGAAATATTCTTACTGGAATATGTGATCTATATCAGGCATAGTATACGTAGTATTGCGTATTTCGATCCAGCATCGGATGTCACGTGCAAGGCTTGGGGCTTGAATTGTGTCTGCCACGTACGAAGCACATATCGGATCTCTGGTAACTAGTCTATATAATCGGATAAACATGACCTAGTCATAATATCCCGATAGCTGCAGCATATAAGAGAACGAGTTTCGTATCCTACGTGATCATCATCTCCACTATGACTAGAGTGATACTTCCGTCTTGACATCACAACCAATACACTACGATTCTCAATATACACAGAAGAGGCGTACACAGAACCGGTTTTAAAGCCCTGGACGACCAAAAACAAAAGTATATTGATTGTCGCAAGTATTAGCGGTGCAAGTCTCAGGTTAAGACTGTTGGATAATTATGACCAATAGCGTCACTATTTGTACGATCATGATGTTGTTGTACAAATTAACTATGTGACAAAGGAGATTGCACTCTTATCATTGTGATAAGATCACCTAGATGTATAAATGATGAGAGGTCCTTATGATTTGTTCTTGGACGGAGAATGATATGAGACAATACATCCACGTAGGACAAATCATTTAATATCTCTAGTTAGAGTATTATCAAGATTGGACATCGATAAATACGTAAAAGACTAATATTACACTTGTGCGCGTTGTGAGGGCACAACGGCATAGTTCTCATATATTTTGGTATAGGATACTCATGCAAGTGTAATAGGAGGTTGTGTTTTACCGATGGTACGGGAAACAGCTTCGCTCTGGATAGACCCCCTCGGAATTCCATTTGGTAGTATGACTATGTTTCTATGGAAGTCCGAAATCAGGGTAGTGATGAGCGGAAAATATATCATATTTACCGCCCCTTTAACTTAATATTTTGTTTAGTTTCTCGGGTTTGATGAACGTTTTGATGTGGTTTAGTTTATTTTGAAGATAAAATAATATTGGGTCTCATGAAATCATTTAGGATGAAATATGGGTCAAATAAGGGTAATTATTGGACTTGATATATTAATTTTGGAGAAATATGCCCGAAATTGATGAACCATCCAGAAGTGTGTTAGTGTGTAATTATTAAAGTCACTTTCAATCATTTTCAAAGCAAAAAAATAAATTAATATAAATATATAATAAAAATTATCAAATCATCACCAAACATGATAAGAGATTAGTGGAGCAATTAATAATGGATTTGGTGGAGTAATTAGTGGAGCAATTAGTGGAGCAGCAATAATAATGAATTGGTGGATGATTTGATGGAGGCAAACTTTTGCCTATAAATACCAAGCCATTTCATTTGTAAAATTCATACTTTCTTCTAAGGAATTCCTTAAGAATACTAAGAAGATTGTATCTTGTTTGTTTATTTATAGCTTTTAGAAATTAATTTTCGCTTTCGCATTTTCTTTCTTTACTTTTCAGTTTTTACTTTCCACAATTTACTTTTACGCACAGTACTTTTCTTTTTTAATTTTCAGTTTTTACTTTTCAGTAATGAGGAGGTAACCCCCCTTCTCTGGGGTAAAAGGTAAAACTTTATTACTAATATTTAGATTAATCTCCCTTAATTATAATATATAACTAGTTAAAACCTGACTTAACGAGGATACCGCCATATTGGTCGGTTGGTAATTATTTAAATTGGTTTTTAACCTGACTAAACTGGATACCGCCTGATTGGTCGGTGGTAATTAATTATTAATTTGACTTAATCTGGATACCGCCTATATGTCTGGTGGTAATTATCATGCAAGTTTAATATATATATTAAGGGAGATATCTAAAATAGAAGTAATAAAAGTGGATCCTTTTACCTCAGCATTTTCTTTTATTGTAATTTACTTTATTTACTTTTCAGCAATTTAGTTTCAGCATTTACTTTTCAGCAATTTACTTTCAGCATTTACTTTTTAGCAATTTACTTTTCAGCTTTTACTTTATGTCTTTTACTTTCAGCATTTTTATTTCATGTCTTGTATTTTTAAGTTTTCACTATCCTAGTTATGTGTTAGTTATCTGGGGTTGTGATGAATTCTAATATCACCAGTTTATAAGGGGTTATTTTATAGTTTGGGTAATTAAAGGTTTACTTATTAAGTCTTAAGCTTAATGCTTCTTGTTGTCTGATCACCAATAAGATTGATGTGGTAAATCTAAAATGAACTAGACATAGGGATTTTAGGTTTCAGCCTTAGACTTAATAGCCCACGATCTTCCTTGAGGATATATAACCCTTTAATAGATTTCCTTACAGGATATACATATACCTGTCAGGCGGGGGTAGCCATAATTGGAACTTAAACTTAATGAAACCAGATAATTTGGTTGACATAGACATATGGTTCAATTGGGTTAAACTGGGTATTTGCGTCTGACCATCGACAAAGGCTTTGCATAATTTAGTGTTCCAGGTTAGTAAACTGATTTATTACACAAACATAAAATAATCACTTCATCTTTTAAAAGATATTAGAATGATTCACAACCCTAGATCTTTGTGTTTTGTTATTTTCCTTAGTATTTTCTTTGTCTTTTTATTTATTTATTTTTTGTTAAAACCACTTTCAACCAATCAAACAATCATTATCTTCTTCATTTAATTAGATATCTGTAAATAAATAGATTCAATAATTAATAACAATAGTAGGAATTAAGTCCTCGAGGGATCGATATTTTTATACTACTTGAACGATACGTGCGCTTGCGTTATACGTGTGTGTTACGCGGACAAGTTTTTGGCGCCGTTGCCGGGGACTTATTTTTCTTGAGTTATTAATTTTGAAGCTATCTAATTTACTTGTATCTAATTTTCTTTATCTGTAATTTTTATTTCTTTATTGTATTTTCAGGTGATTGAAAAAATGGAACATTATAGGGAGATTGAGATATCACGAGCTTTACTAGAAAATACACCCCAAATTTGGGAGCAACAGTCCAGTTTTCTGAGGCCTGTTGTCCAGCCCAACAATTATCACTGGATGCCAGAACCAAGCAATACCACTTTTGCTAAACAAAACGCAACGGGGAGATGTGACATATGTAATGGTAACCACCCTAGAGATTATTGCGATTACAACTATCATCCAGGGTGGCAGAGTTATCAAGATCCTTCATGGTATGATGAGCCATCACATTTCACAGAACCACATTTTTCATCTTATCCACCACCCTCCTACAATGATCTTCATCAACAATCAGAAGAAGATCAGATGATTGACATGCTCAAAGATGTGTTCAAGAAACGAAATGAAAAGTTGGATGCAATGCTTGAAACAAGCCAGAATCAATTGGAAAGTATTCAGAGACAATCAGAATTCATTCGGGATGACAGATCAAATGAGACAATTCACAGAAAACCAGAACTACATACCTCAAGAACCAGTTTCGGATGACACTGATGAAGCCTTCGAGTACTAATCATTTCACAGTGACACTTCAACAGAGGAGGAAGCTGAGCAGTATCAACAACCAGAGGTATCAGTTCAGGAACCCGAACCGGCAAAGTCTCGATTTGATTTCTATTATTCAGATTCTGACGAGGATGAAGCTGAAATATTTGTACCAACTGCATCAAAAAGTTGAGGATGGAATTCTGTATCCTCAAAATGAAGATCTTGGAGATTCCATTGCACAATGTTTGAAGAAAATATTCCTGAACCATCCATTCCAGTCATATCAGAGGATAAAGACCTAAAATCTGACATTTCTTTATATCCTCAGGTTGACAATTTTGAAGCATGTATATCACAGATGACAGATGAAGAACTGAATACAGAAATTTTAAAGGACATCTGTGAAGAAAAGGTGTGGAGCAAGAAACAGAGCAAATGGAGGAGCAAATGTCTGACCTTAATAAAGATCCAGAGCATTCAGGAGAACATCGCTGTTTTGGGGAGTACAAATCAAAGATATCGCCCAGAAGCTTGACAGAATGGAACTTCCATTCCAAGTCAAGCACCATACGAGACCTCCTGATTTTCTTTCTTTCTTTGCAGGAATCACTGGAGCAACAAAGATTAAAAAGGTGGCACGAGCACTGAATGAGACAAAACTATTTTTGCCACTTTACCGTTGGAAGAGACCCTTCAAAAGCAACGCTCACAGGATTGTCTTTAATCGGACATCCAAAACGACATTGAAACCTCCTTAATAGATGAATTTCAGTCACGTCTGGCTGAAGACGAAAAATTTAGCGCTAGCATGGAGGCAACCCATGCAATTTGTTGTAATTTGTTTTTCATATTTGTGTGAACTTTTTAATTTTGTGTGTTATTTTTGTAGGGAAAGGCACAAACGAAGCATTTTAAGACAGAAGGAACTGTGTTTGGCATTCAAAGATGAGAAAACAATCATTAGCGATGGCTGAGTAAGGAATGAAATCTTGAGACACATCCTAATGAATTTATACTAAGCGAGTGGCGTATTGCGTACACAATTCCGTTGCCTAATTATTGCTTGATTCGCTTTTCTATTGTAATTATCTTTATTTTCGTAGACAGGATCCATACTTTTTGACCTTTCACGATCTCTTTTGTTGTTTAGCTAATAATCGTCCTTTGGAAGATATTAGTGCTATTATTACTCACCCTTTTTCAGGTACTATAAATTCAGCCCGCCATTGCACATTTGAAGGCATCCAGAGTTGAAAAAGAAATACAAAAAAAAAAATGGAAGCCACTTCAAGAAGACGAGTTGAAAATATCTGCGTGTTTTGTGTGGTAGTAGTTTGGTACTAAGCCACAATACATAGAAGCAGCACATGAATTGGGTCGAGTCTTAGCTGCAAGGAATATGCACTTAATATATGGCGGAGGCAATCTCGGACTTATGGGGATCGTTTCAAAGGCTATACAGGAAGGAGGCAGTCACGTTTTGGGAATCATCCCAAAACCCCTGGCAGAGGCAAATCTTATTGGATCATCAAACAGAGAGGAACTGATCGTGCTAGGTGGCTTGGGCACAGTGGAGGAAATTTTTATAGTTCTATCTTGGGCGAACCTGAACATACACCAGAAACCGCTTGGACTGTTTAATGTTGATGGATTTTATGATTTTCTTTGTGTGTTTCTTGATGATGCCCGAAGAAATGGGTTCGTGTCAAAACCTATGAAAGAACTCCTTTCACTGCCAGAACTGCTCCGGATCTAATAGACCAACTCATAGCCTATGAACCACAAGTTGACCCTATCCTTTCAAAAATAAATTGGTTTGAGGACGATCGTGGTAAGAGGCGTCGAATTAATCTGGATCTTAACCTTTAATTTCCTGTAGATTACAGCTAACCAGGTACGACCTTCTTAACTCTCCTTTTACTGTTTAAGACATTGGGGACAATGTCTCATTTAGGTTTGGGGGAGGAAATTAGTTGATCAGTACCTTGTTTTTAGTTTGTGTGTTATTTTTATTTTTAGTCCAAAATTTTTCAAAAAATACAAAAAAAATTGAAAAATTTTCAAAAATTACAAAAATATTTTGTGTTTTTTTATTTTGACTAAAAAGGTGAAATTGGTAAAAGATAGCCGAGTAAGGAGTTTCCACTCCTGAGACGTATCTCAAACCTATTTCGAAACAAGTTAATTTTTGTTTATTTCATTTTGAATTATTTAGTTTGTGAATTCTCCATAAAACTGACTAAAAAAAGAATCTTCATATGTTCAGTTAGCAGATATTATCAACATAAATAGTAACATATGGACATGAGATAAATTGAAAAGTTTGTAATATTTAGTGCTCTAGTTTAATTGAAGTCTGGGTAATTAAGTCCGTAGGGGTGTCTTAACACCTGGTGCCCTAAAGCCAACTGGTTTGGGAGCCACCGACCCAACACTCGATACATAGATGGAAGATATTGTATTTAAATAAAAAATAGAGAAAAATCAAAAAAAAATCAGAAAAATGAGAAAAATTATTCCATTGCTACAAAAATGTGTGAAATCTGATAAAACTTTCGGACAAAAATATTACTCTCTTATCAACTGCACTTATGACTGTTGTGGGCAAAATGAGTTGATTAATATTTGGTTGGCTGTGTATATGGAGAATGGTAAAAATAATCGGAGAATTTACTTATTCGGTAATTTAGAATGAAACAAAACAACTAGTAACTTGGAGTAGAAGTTTCACCTGATTAGTCACTAACATCTTTATTCTCTTTTCGCTTGTCTTTTTGCTTTTGTGTGCATTAGTTTCACTACCTTTTTACTTTTATAAAAATTTTGTGGGTATCATTGCTGTAAACCCTCACGAGACTACAACTCGTCCACTAGGGACACCTAGGGGTTTAAAGGCTTGTTGCATATGCTAAATGCAACCGTGATCCCTACGAAAGTGGCATAGTTTAATTTTAATTGTTTCTTGTATTTTATTTTGTTGTTTTGCTCGAGGACTAGCAAAATATTAGGTTTGGGGGTGTGATGAGCGGAAAATATATCAATATTTACCGCCCCTTTAACTTAATATTTTGTTTAGTTTCTCGGGTTTGATGAACGTTTTGATGTGGTTTAGTTTATTTTACAGATAAAATAATATTGGGTCTCAATGAAATCATTTAGGATGAAATATGGGTCAAATAAGGGTAATTATTGGACTTGATATATTAATTTTGGAGATTGGAAACTTGAAAGGGCGTTTTGACGAAGTGCAGTTTTGGAAATTCCAGTTTTGCGCATCTGTCGTATTTTGGGCATAACTATTTACTCAGATATCGGATTGAGTTGATTCAAGTTCCAGATTAAAGAAGACTCAAAGATCTACAACTTTAAAAGACAAAATAATTTCTAATTGTGAAGTTTTCATGCCAGAAATTGATGAACCATCCAAAAGTGTGTAGTGTGTAATTATTAAAGTCACTTTCAATCATTTTCAAAGCAAAAAAAAATAAATTAATAAATATATAATAAAAATTATCAAATCATCACCAAACATGATAAGAGATTAGTGGAGCAATTAATAATGGATTTGGTGGAGCAATTAGTGGAGCAATTAGTGGAGCAATTAATAATTGATTTGGTGGATGATTTGATGGAGGCAAACTTTTGCCTATAAATACCAAGCCATTTCATTTGTAAAATTCATAATTTCTTCTAAGGAATTCCTTAAGAATACTAAGAAGATTGTATCTTGTTTGTTTATTTATAGCTTTTAGTAATTAATTTTCGCTTTCGCATTTTCTTTTCTTTACTTTTCAGTTTTTACTTTCCGCAATTTACTTTTACGCACAGTACTTTTCTTTCTTTAATTTTCAGTTTTTACTTTTCAGTAATGAGGAGGTAACCCCCCTTTGCTGGGGTAAAAGGTAAAACTTTTATTACTAATATTTAGATTAATCTCCCTTAATTATAATATATAAACTAGTTAAAACCTGACTTAACGAGGATACCGCCATATTGGTCGGTTGGTAATTATTTAAATTGGTTTTAACCTGACTAAACTGGATACCGCCTGATTGGTCGGTTGGTAATTAATTATTAATTTGACTTAATCTGGATACCACCTATATGGCTGGTTGGTAATTATCATGCAAAGTTAATATATTATATTAAGGGAGATATCTAAAATAGAAGTAATAAAAGTGGATCCTTTTACCTCAGCATTTTCTTTTATTGTAATTTTACTTTATTTACTTTTCAGCAATTTACTTTCAGCATTTACTTTTCAGCAATTTACTTTCAGCATTTACTTTTTAGCAATTTACTTTTCAGCTTTTACTTTATGTCTTTTACTTTTCAACATTTTTATTTTATGTCTTGTATTTTTAAGTTTTCACTAGTCCTAGTTATGTGTTAGTTATCTGGGGTTGTGATGAATTCTAATATCACCAGTTTATAAGGGGTTATTTTATAGTTTGGGTAATTTAAAGGTTTATTAATTAAGTCTTAAGCTTAATGCTTCTTGTTGTCTGATCACCAATAAGATTGATGTGGTAAATCGAAAATGAACTAGACATAGGGATTTTAGGTTTCAGCCTTAGACTTAATAGCCCACGATCTTCCTTGAGGATAGATAACCCTTTAATAGATTTCCTTACAGGATAGACATATACCTGTCAGGCGGGGGTAGCCATAATTGGAACTTAAACTTAATGAAACCAGATAATTTGGTTGACATAGACATATGGTTCAATTGGGTTAAACTGGGTATTTGCGTCTGACCATCGACATAGGCTTTTGCATAATTTACTGTTCCAGGTTAGTAAACTGATTTATTACACAAACATAAAATAATCACTTCATCTTTTAAAAGATATTAGAATGATTCACAACCCTAGATCTTTGTGTCTTTTGTTATTTTCCTTAGTATTTTCTTTTGTCTTTTTATTTATTTATTTATTTTGTAAAACCACTTTCAACCAATCAAACAATCATTCTCTTCTTCATTTAATTAGATATATGTAAATAAATAGATTCAATAATTAATAACAATAGTAGGAATTAAGTCCTCGTGGGATTGATATTTTTATACTACTTGAACGATACCTGCGCTTGCGTTATACGTGTGTGTTTACGCCGATCAGGTAGGTGTATTTGGTCTTAACCTGAGACTTGCACCGGTAATACTTGCGACAATCAATATACTTTGGTTGCGGTCGTCCAGGGCTTAAACAGGTTCTGTGTACGCCAATGCTGGGTATATTGAGAATCGTAGTGTGTTGGGTGTGATGTCAAGACGGAAGTGTCACTCCAGTCATATGGAGATGATGGTCACGTAGGATACGGTACTAGTACTCTTAAGTACTACAGTCATCGGGATAAAATGACAATGACATGTTTATCCGATTATAGAGACTAGTTAATAGACATCTGACATGTGCTTCGTATGGGGCAGACACAATTCCAGCCCTAGGCCTAGCACGTGATCATCCGATGCTGGGCAGAAATACGCAATACTAAGTATACTATGCCTGATATAGATCCTTTATTCCTGTAAGGATATTTCCGGAGAATTGGGTAGGCATGACGCTTTGCTAGAGGCCAACCTTGTCTTGTAAATCGGTAAAATGTAGTACTTGGTACTTACGTGTTCGGATAGTCCGACGACCAAATTTACAGCCAATATATACGGGGATCTCATAGGTCGTTTCCCAAAGATTCACCGATGACTCGCACTCTAAATTAATTTGGGATTAATTAGAAGAGAGAGAAAATTAATCTAGGATAAATTGCGGAGATATTTTATATGGGTTAAAATATCAATTAAAGAGAGATAACGATTAATTTGGAATTAATCGATAAATTAATATAATCGATATATTAAACGAAATTAGATTTCGACGCGAAATTAAAATTATATTTTAATTCGAGCGAACGAATTAATTTAGAATTAATTCGTTAGCGAAGTGAATAGTGATTTCACTATGCGTAATCATTTAATTACGTCGCAACGGAAAATTCGTTAATTTGGAATTAGCAATCTCGAGCCCGAGATTGTTTGCGAGCGTATTCACATTTCGAATTCGAGTGTGGCACGCAAGTCAAATCAAGCATCAAATCATTAGTCGCATCAAGCGTCAAATCACTTGTCACTTTGAGTGATGTGACTTGACAACTTGATTGAGTGATGTGAGTGGTTGAAGCATTAAATGCTTGACTTTTTGAAAGCCAAATTCATGCCAAATGAATTTGAAATTCAAATGTGTGTATAAGATACACAAATTTGGAACAACCAAACAAAAAATTCTATCTTTCTCTCATCTCTCTCCATTCACGCCCAAGGGGCCAAAAACCTTCTGGTTTACTGTTAAAACCGTGAGCAGTGGGAAGCCAAGAGTGGGATTTTGTGGCATAATCACAAGTTCTAGCACACTTACGAGACATGCGTAGGTGATAGAGAAGTCCACCCATGAGCCGGGAATCACCACAACGAAGCTTGGAGCTTGGAAGTTGATTCAAAGGCCGAAACCAGTGAGCTTCACATAGCTCACTGCCGTGAGCAGTAGATGGGCAAAAAATGATTTTTTGTTCGTCAAAGCGTCACCCAACCGATTGATGTGAGTATTCCGCAACTTTTTCGATTTGTATTCGCACATTTTTCATGCTTATTATTGATCTTGGGACCTTAATAGAAACCAACAATTGTATCAAAGCATGGTTTGAGCATGAAAATGTTTAGTGCTTAAAATTTGGGTAAATTTTATTTTAGCATGATTTGGATGAATTGGATGTTTGAGTATGCTTAATACATGTTTAATTGAAGTTTGATTTGATCAATTTCAAGAAAATTGATTTGGAACAATTTTCCCCAAAATTAGATCTGTTGGCTGAATGGTTGATGATCTTAAATGTCTTGGAATTTTGATTTTTTGATTCATTAGATGTGTTGGAAATCATTAGGGAATGTTTATTTAATGTTGAATTTGATTCAATTGGATTGGATTTGTAATTTGGCATAATAAAACCTAAAAGCCGAGAGTTATAGCCCTCAGTATCTTGGTGATTTTTTGTTTCGTTGATCATTGGATGACTTGAAACGATTGAGGATGTTGATTTAATGTCGATTGTCGATTTAATTGCAGTGAAACCGAATCGGACACAAAATCCCCTCCATTGCCGAGAGCTTATAGCATGTAATTGGGTTTGATTTTAATTAAATTGTGTTGGACATGATTTAATATAAATGAGCATGATTAATTGTATAAATTAATGTTTTGGAAATATTGATTTGGGTGATTAATTGTGTTATACACTTTAGTGTAATTAAATTGGGAATTGGATTTTTGTGATTTAATTATTTTGGGCCTATTTTGTGAAATTGGGCTTAAGTGTTGTGATTGGGCTTGTTGGGCTTTGTTGTACAAATTTGGGTTTAGGAAAAATTGGTTGGATCTAATTGGGCCCAAAACCGCATCCATAAAGCCCAAATGCGACTTAATGGACCTTTAAAGTTTAATTGGGCCTAATGGGCCAAAATTGATTTCTAGGCTTATGGGGTAACTCCCGGATTGGATTTTGGTTATTCGGTTTGACCCGAGTTGACCAAAAGTCCACGCCTTAAGAAATTAATTAAAAGTCCATTGGACTTTAATTGAATTGACATTGGACGTTAATCGGGCTTTGAGACCCGTATCGATAAAAATTTGGAATTTAAGTCGTAAAGGTTCGTTATTAAAGTGTAGTATTTAATTTGGAATTAAATAGCGAATTAGAATTGAATGCATATTAAATTGGATTTAATGATGTATTTAATTTAATTCGAGAATTCATACTTTGAGTACTTATTCGCAAAATGAGTTTGACTCGAGCAAAATCAAATCGTTGTTTGAACATTGGATGATCACTAATTATCAGATTAATTAATTGGATTAGATTGATTGATAACATGCTTGTGTGAATACATGGTTACGATGCATGAATAATGTATATCGGATGGATATTAGATGGGTGGGACAATTTTTGAAATTGTTGTAATAAATTTGATTTATTAATTGGACCTGCGTGTCCACCCTTATACCTCCATATTCTTTGTATTCTCTTCTCACCTATTCCCCTTAATGTAAATGAGGTTTCTTTAGAAGTGTAGTGTAACGGGTAGAAGTAATACATGTGCTAGCGGGAGAGAGAAATGGAGAGATTTGATCTAGGATCAATGTGTAAAATATCCATCCACATATCACTATTATTTCATCATATGCGCTTTATTATGTGTTTAGAATGCATGTTTAAGAGTGTATGATGATGAGACCTTAACAAAGATAATAAATTGGTTGCCAATTTGCACTCGAAAAACCCTCTTAAAATATTAAGCGTTTTTCCTTCCATTGAGTGATTCTCACTCAAGATCCGAGACTGGCATTGGCTTGTTGGCCAAAGTCAAGGCCTTTGTCCGTCGAGGATGTGTTTGAATCACGAAGGCTTTCTTACATATTGGTGTCTAGTCCAAGTTGTGGTTTGTTGGCCAAATTCAAGACCACTTCTTGTACATCGACATTGATTACGAAGCTTTCCATGGTCAATGGGTCGCGCTTGACTGGGATCACTAATTTTGTTGTGCCAAAGCCAAAACTTAGTTGATTCAGAGGAAAAAGGTTAGGTAATACATTGGATGTATTGGCATATATAAGATATGTGTTTCGGACTTGGAGTCCCCCTACCGGATCTAGGAATTGGATTGGATCCAATCGATCTTAGAGATCTACCTAGTTAATTATCATACAATTTGTTGGCCAAAGTCAAGATTGTGTGATATTTAACGGGATCCTAGCCCACTAGGAAACACGGTTTCCCGAGTACTCGACAGAGGGTTAGAGGCTCGCCGAAAAATAGTGGGAGGCAAGAATTGAATTTGTAATACTCGTTTAATTACTTGCCATACGCGCTCATCATAAATATCATTCGTCATATGTATTAAATGTTAGTTGGACTAATATTTAAATTGTTGTTTTATTAAATAGTTGGACTATATTCAAACTATTCATTTATAATTGGATTATAGTAATCAATATAATTGATTTTAATCTATTAAATTATGGTTTATTAAATAGTTGGACTGTTGTAATCATTATAATAAATAGTACCAAAATCGTTGATTAAATAGTTGGACTATTGGAATCAATATGAAATTGAAAGATTAGCATTTAAAACACGATCCTAGGGAAAATGTATTTAAACGGTTTAATTTTCAAATTGGGAATAAAATTTCAGGATGGTCCTGGAAATAATAAGTTACTTTATTTGATAAAATAACATATTAGGCCTAAGCCCGGAGTTAAGCAAATAGTAGAGCATAATCTTTGGAAGATTTATGTAATGATAACTTAAGTGCTTAATCCATTATACTTACCGCAGTAGACTCCTTAATTTCTGAATTAGAACTAAGGATTAGATCCTTAAAGTATGATACTAAAATTGAAGGATCTTCATAAATCTATACTTAGATTTTAGAAGTACTAAATTGTAATAATAACTCTTGGAGAGTTAATGACTATTCTCAAGGAGACAAAGTCAAAACTTTCCAATTAGGCAAGTAGCGCAAGGCGCACCTTACTTTGATATTCTAGAAACCCAAGGCTTGGCAAAAGGCTTCTGGAGTGTTGAAAGGGCAAAGGTAAAATCATTATAATCTTCTGGGAAGATAAAGGACATATCCCAAAATGTCTGCCTAAATTGTGGCAAACGGGATCGCGGAAGCGTGACTGCCGTTTGGACAAAGCAGACATGAAGCAATTGAAGACTGGGCAAGGCTCTGACTTCAAATATGATTGTCATAAATATGTTCATGACTTGTATTAAAATTGGATTTTAAATACTTAATGTGGTACATAAAATATATATATTGATGTTCAGAATCTGTTTTGAACAGGATACTGACTTCAATAGAGATTTATCTGCGAATTGTAAACGGGACGAAAGTCGTTGTTTTAACTGTAGATACCTAAGTTTAGGAACTACCTTCGGGTGTGTACCTAAATTAGGAAACTGTTATAATGTAACTAGTTTGACTAGATACATTATCTCTATATCAGTGTTTGACCCGCTGCGGGTGAACCTTTATATTCTAGAACACTAAAGTGTTTTATTATATAAAGATGATATTGAGATAAATACATTAGATGTGAATAACAGAATTTATATTTTGAATATAAATAAATCTCAAATATATAACATGACAAACAATCAGTTCAAACTGATTTGATCAGATGAAACTAATTGTGGCATTGTTGTCTAGGACACAATCAAACAAGACTCGTATATCCACACTTTCGAAAGTGGGTACTATGACTGATTTGATTCTATTCAAATAAAGTCTACGAATCTAGTTTATTGGGCAAAGTGCTTAAAACACTATTTACTTGGTAAAAGTGTAAATGCCACCGATCAGTTAGGCCTAGTTCATAGTGAAGCAAGTGGGCCCATGTCTATCTAGGCTAGATGTGGATATGAATATTTCGTGACCTTTACAGATGTGGCATCGCGTAATGGTTGTGTGTTTCTATGAAACACAAATCGGAAACTTTTACAGTTTCGACACGAAATAGACAAATAGATCGGCTAAAGTATTAAACCGTCACGGTAAGACCGTAATGGAAAATACTTAGGCAATAAGTTTCTAATATACTTGAAAGAGTAAAGTATTCTTTCAAATGAGGACTCCTCCCGGAACACGTCAATTTAACAGTGTTTCCGAATTGAGTAACCAAATTTTGTTAGACATGATAAGGTTAATCATGAGCCTCTCTGAGATACCATTTCCTTCAACGGATAAAATTTAAATAGTGTAAGAACTTATTTAGAATAAGGTTCCATAAAAATCTGTTTGACAAATTTCATATTAGATATGAACGGGAAAGAAATCGGGTTTCACATTCCTGATAATTTGGGATGCTGGGCATATGTTTGGATGATACCAAACTAAAAGCCAAATTGGATAAGTGCCAATTGTAGGTTATCCTAGGGATACCATAAGTATTGTACTTATACAACTCACAAGAGAACAATTAGATTGTTGCTCACCATGCGGTTTTCCTAAGAGGAATACTGATATGCAGTGGTAAGTGGGAGGATAGTAAAACTCGATGAAAATCGGAGTAATACTGTTCCAGGCACCGAGTTCTAATGGAACACAAATAGTTCATCAAGGATGAAACTATACCAGTAATCTTCGAATACACAAGAACCGCGTAAGTCGGAGAGAGTCAGAAAACAACCTGGGGTATGGGTTTCTGATCTCACCTCATAAAGATGTTTATCTTATTGAGGTATACCAACTGACTACGAATGAGGAAGTGATACAAGATATCGACTCCCTATTATGGCAAAGTGCCATATGATCCGAAATGGATCCATGTAGATCAACTATGTTTGGACACTAGTTGATGTACCGCAAGGCATTGTGCCTATTGGTACTTATAACTCTTTGAGGAAGACATACATGGAAGGCAACATACCATCGTACTAGGCTAGGCTTGTAGCGGAAAGGTATCGTTATCAACATTGTGTTGATTACGACGAAACCTTTTACCTGTTTCCACGGTATATCCATTTGGATAATGCTTGCTAAAGCTGCATGTTTCATTTATGAAAAATGTCAGCTTAACGGGAAAATCGCTTTCCTAAAAATGAAACCTTTTGGAGGATGTTTATAACATCCTGTCGATTTTTGTCGCACTAAAACTAGCAAACAAGGTTTGCGGGATATTCGATCCATGTTTGGATTGAAGCAATCATTAGGTTCTTGGAATTGTCGGTTTGATGTGATCATAATGGTTTATGATTTAATTCAAAACGAAATGATTCTTAAGTATATAAAGGGTTAGTGGGAGCGCACTGACAGTGGGTGTCCTATAAATAATGATAACATATGTCATTTATTGGAAATGATATTCCATAAAACTATCGGCGAAAGCTTGGCTTTCGAAAACTCTCCATGGAATCGTACATTGAAAAAATGTACGCTACCTGGTGTCTCATACTCTTTGAGCATATGGATTCACAAACAGGCCAATCCAAGTGATAGTCACTGGATTGATGTTAAGAACATCTGTTATTATCTTAAAGAACTAATGATGATGTCTTAAACTATGGAGATGGAGAACATGAAGTGACTAGGATCACTGTAGTAAGTTTCCTAACCGATAAAAATGACTGCAAGTCATAAAATGGTACTATATAGTTTGAATACGGAACAGTGAGCTGGAAATCTTCCTAGCAAGATACTGTTACCGAATAAACAACAAATGCGGGTTATTGCTGCAGCTGAGGCGGCAATAGAAGCCTTCTGGGTCGATAAATAAATCTAATTAGATTAGATATAATTCTATTTGCATCTGAGCTAGGCGTCAGCACAGGCTAAAGAATTAATGGTCTCATCAACGATCCAGATACACACTTCGATAATCATCTGATTCGTTCGGATCATACATCGTAGCGATGTGATGATCGTATAAATCGCATCAGACGATAATCATGCAAATCCGCTGACGAAAGTCTTTTCTCAACAGTTTGAGCCAACCGTACATAGTTCGGGTGTAAGACACTCGAGTGACTGGCTATAGGCCAAGTGGGAGATTGTTGGACAATTATGACCCATAGCGTCACTATTTATACAGATCATGGTGTTGTTGTACAAATTAACTATGTGACAAAGGAGATTGCACTCTTATCATTTGTGATTAGATCACCTAGATGTATAAATGATGAGAGGTCCTTAAGATTTCTTCCTGGACGGAGAATGATATGAGACAGTATCAGTCCACGAAGGATAAATCATTAAATATCCCTAGTCAGAGTATTATCGAGATTGGACATCGATAAATACGTAACAGACTAGTATTACACTTGTGAGCGTTGTGAGGGCACAACAGCATAGTTCTCATATATTTGGGTATAGGATATTCATGCAAGTGTAATAGGAGATTGTGTTTTACCTATGGTACAGGAAACAGCTTCGCTTTGGATAGACCCCCTCGGAATTCCATTGGTAGTATGACTATGTGTCTATGGAAGTCCGAAATCAGGGTAGGTGTATTTGGTCTTAACCTGAGACTTGCACCGCTAATACTTGTGACAATCAATATACTTTGGTTGCGGTCGTCCAGGGCTTTAACAGGTTCTGTGTACGCCAATGTTGGGTATATTGAGAATCGTAGTGTGTTGGGTGTGATGTCAAGATAGAAGTGTCACTCCAGTCATATGGAGATGATGGTCACGTAGGATACGGTACTAGTACTCTTAAGTACTGCAGTTATCGGGATAAAATGACAAGGTCATGTTTATCCGATTATAGAGACTAGTTACCAGACATCCGACATGTGCTTCGTACGGGGCAGACACAATTCCAGCCCCAGGCCTAGCACGTGATCATCCGATACTGGACAAAAATACGCAATACTACGTATACTACGCCTGATATAGATCCTTTATTCCTGTAAGGATATTTCCGGAGAATTGGGTAGGCATAGCGCTTTGCTATAGGCCAACCTTGTCTTGTAAATTGGTAAAATATAGTATTTGGTACTTACGTGTTCGGATAGTCCGATGACCGAATTTACTGCCAACATATCAGGGGATCTCATGGGTCGCTTCCCAAAGATTCACCGATGACGTATGACTCGCACTCTAAATTAATCTGGGATTAATTAGAAGAGAGAGAAAATTAATCTAGGATTAATTGCGAAGATATTTTATCTGGGATAAAATATCAATTAAAGAGAGAAAACGATTAATTTGGAATTAATCGGTTAAATTAATATATTCGATATATTAATCGAAATTGGATTTCGACACGGAATTAAAATTAGATTTTAATTCGGGCAAACGAATTAATTTAGAATTAATTCGTTAGCGACGTGAATAGCGATTTCGCAAGGCGTAATCATTTTAAATACGTCGCAACAGAAAATTCGTTAATTCGGAATTAGCGAACCCGAGCACAAGATTGTTTACGAGCGCATTCACATTTCGAATTCGAGTACGGACACGCAAGTCAAATCAAGCGTCAAATCATTAGTCGCATCAAGTGTCAAATCACTTACTTGACTTTGAGTGAGTGACTCTTGACAACTTGATTGAGTGATGTGAGTGGTTGAAGCATTAAATGCTTGACTTTTTGAAAGCCAAATTCATGCCAAATGAATTTGAAATTCAAATGTGTGTATAAGATACACAATTTTGGAAACACCAAACAACAAAAAATTCTCTCTTTCTCTCATCTCTCCCCTTCACGCCCAAGGGGCCAGAAACCTTCTGGTTTTCTGTTAAAACCGTGAACAGTGGGAAGCCAAGAGTGGGATTTTGTGGTAAAATCACAAGTGCTAGCACACTTACGAGACATTCGAAGGTGATAGGGAAGTCCACCCATGAGCCGGGAATCACCACAACGAAGCTTGGAGCTTGGAAGATGATTCAAATGCCGAAACCAGTGAGCTTCACACAGCTCACTGCCGTGAGCAGTAGATGGGCAGAAAATGAGTTTTTGTTCATCAAAGCGTCACTCAACAGATCGATGTGAGTATTCCGCAACATCTTTGATTTGTATTTGCACATTTTTCATGCTTATTATTGATCTTGGGACCTTAATAGAAACCAACAAAGACCAAATACACCTATCCTGATTCGGACTTCCATAGACACATAGTCATACTACCAATGGAATTTCGAGGGGTCTATCCAGATCGAAGCTGTTCCCGTACCGTCGGTAAACACAACCTCCTATTACATTTGCATGAGTATCCTATACCCAAATATATGAGAACTATGTCGTTATGCTCCCACAAAACGCATAAGTGTAATACTAGTTTATTCCGCATTATCGATATCCAATCTCGATAATACTATGACTAGAGATATTTAATGATTAAACCTTTTGGAGTGATACTGTCTCATATCATCTCAATCCGGAACTAATCATATGGACCTTTCATCATTTATACATCTTGGTAATCTAATTACAAATGATAAAAGAGCAATTTCCTTTGTCACATAGTTAATTTGTACAACAACACCATGATCTGTACAAATAGTGATGCTATGGGCCATAACTGTCCAACAATCTCCCACTTGGCCAATAGCCAATCACTCAAGTGTCCTAAACCCGAACTATGTACGGTTCGCTCAAACTTCTGCTGAGGAAAGGCTTTCGTCATCGAATTTGTAGGATTATTATCTGATGTGATTTATTCGATAATCACATCACCACGATGTATGATCCAAACGAATCAGATTAATATTCGAAGTATTTATCTGGATCGTTGATGAGACCATTAATTCTTTAGCCTGTCCTGTAGCCTAGCTCAGCTTTTAACAGAACTATATCTAATCTAATTAGATTATTATCAATCCAGAAGGCTTCTATTGCTGCCTCAACTGTAGCAATAACCCGCTTTTGTTGTTTATTCGATAACAGTATCTTACTTGGAAGATTTCCAGCTCACTGTTCCGTTATTCAAACTTTATAGTACCGTTATTACGACTTATAGTCATTTTTATCGGTTAGGAAACTTGCAGCAGTGAACCAAATCACTTCAAGTTCTCCTTCTGCATAGTTCCTCTAAGATACTAAAGGATGTTCTTAACATCAATCCAATGACTATCACTTGGATTGGCCTGATCGTGACTCCATATGCTCAAAGCATATGAGACACCAGGTCGCGTACATTTATTTCAATGTATAAGTTCTCAGAGAGTACGAAAAACTTTAAATCTATACCAGTAGATCTTTATTCCTAGAATAAAGGTTGTTTCTCCCAAGAATTCTACGGAGAATTTTCATGAAAGCCAAGCTTTCACCGATTGTATTATGGGAATATCATTTCCAAGAAATGACATGTCATCATTATATAGGACTTCCACTGTCAGTGTGCTCCCACTAAACTCCTTATATACAGAAGAATCATTTTCCTTTTTGAATTAAATCATATACCATTATGATTATATCAAAATGATAGTTCCAAGAACACAATGCTTGCTTCAATCCATCCATGGATCGAGTTAACTCGCAAACCTTGTTTGCTCGTTTTGGTACGACAAAACTGTCAGGATGTTATAAACATCCTCCAAAAGGTTTCCGTTTAAGGAAAGCGATTTTGACATTTAGCTGCCATATTTCATAAATGAAACATGCAGCTTCAGCAAACATTTTCCAAATGGATTTACCAATGGCAACATGTAAAAGGTTTCATCGTAATCGACACAATGTTGATAACGATACCTTTTTGCTATAAGCCTAGCTTAGTACATTGGTATATTGCCATCCATGTATGTCTTCCTTGAAGACTTATATAGTACCAGTAGGCACAATGCCTTCCGGTACATCAACTAGTATATAAACGTAGTTGATATACATGGAATCCATTTTGGACATTATGGCACTTTGACATAATAGGGAGTCGATACCTTGTATCACTTCCTCATACGTAGTCAGTTCGTATTCCTCAATAAGATTGACATCTTGATGAGGTGAGATCAGAAACCCAGACCCCATGTTGTTTTCTGACTCTCTCCGACTTACGTGGTTCTTGTGTATTCGAAGATTATTGGTATAGTTTCATCTTTGCTGAACTATTTGTGTTCCATTGAGGAATCGGTTACTAGAATAGTATTACTCCGATTTTCATCGATTTTTACTTTCCTCCCACTTACCACTGCATATAGGTATTCCTCTCAGGAAAACCGCATGGCGAGCAACAATTACATTATTCTCTAGTGAGTTGTATAAGTACTATACTTAGGTTTCCCTAGGATAACCTATAATTAGGCACTTATCCGATTTGGGTTTTAGTTCGGTATCATCCAAACATATGCCTAGCATTCCCAAATCTTCAGGAATGAGAAAACCCAGTTTCTTTGCAGTTCATATCTAATATGAAATCTGTCAAACAGATTTTTATGGAACCTTATTCAAAATAAGTTTTGCACTGTTTATACGTATCCTTTGAAGGAAATGGTAGCTCAGAGTGACTCATGAATAACCTTATCATGTCCAACAAAATTCGGTTTCTCTGTTCGGACACACCGTCATAAAACTGATGTGTTCCGGGAGGAGTCCTCATTGAAAGAATACTATACTCTTTCAAGTATATAAGAAACTTATTGCTTAAGTATTTTCATCATGGTCTAACCGTGATGGTTTAATACTTTAGCCTATCTGTTTTTCTACTTCGTGTCGAAACTCTTTGATTTCATCAAAAGTTTCCGATTCGTGTTTCAAAAGAAACACATAACCATAACGCGATGCCACATCCGTAAAGGTCACGAAACATTCATATCCACCTCTAGCCTAGCTAGATATGGGCCCACTTACGTCACTATGAACGAGGGCTAACAGATCGGTGGCATTTGCACTTTTACCAAGTAAAGGTGTTTTAGGCACTTTGACTAATAAACTAGATTCGTAGACATCATTTGAATAGAATCAAATTTGTCCTAGTACCCACTCTTCGAAAGTGTGGATATACGAGTCTTGTTAATTGTGTCCCAGACAACAATGCCACATATAAGTCTCAACTGATTAATTCAGTTTGAGCTATTTGTTTGTCCTGTTATACGTTTGAGATTTTTTTTTTATATTATATCAATATAAATACTGTTATTCATATCTAATGTGTTTATCTCAATATCATCTTTATATAATAAAACACTTTAGTGTTCTAGAATATAAAGGTATACCCGCAACGGGTTAAAACCTGATATAGAGATAATGTTTCTAGTCAAACTAGTCACATTGTAATAGTTTTCTAATTTAAGTACACACCCGAAGGGTAGTTGCTAAACTTAGGTATCTACGGTTAAAACAGCGACTTTCGTCCCGTTTTCGATTCACAAATTAATCTCCACTGAAGTCAGTATCCTGCTAATCAGCAGATTCTGCACACCAGAACATATTTATGTACCACACTTAGTATCTAAAATCCAATTTTAATACTAGTAGTGAACATGGTATTGACAAACATATTTGATGTCAGAGCCTTGCCCGTCTTCAATTCCTTCATGTCTGCCTTGTCCATACGGCAGTCATGCTTCAGTGACCCCGTTTGCCACAATTTAGGCAGACATCTTGGGATATGTCCTTTGTCTTCCCAGAAGATTTTAAGGATATGATAGTTTTCCTTGGTTTTTTTGTAAGTGCATATGGCATCGAAGTTGATGTAGAGAAGGTAAAGGCAATTCAGGATTGGCCTACACCGACAACTGTGATAGAAGTCAAAAGCTTCCATGGATTAGCAAGCTTCTACCGCAGGTTTCTTAGAGACTTCAGCAGTATTGTAGCACCACTGACTGAAGAAGTGAAGAAAATTGTTGGCTTCAAATGAGGAGTAGAGCAAGAGCGTGCATTCCAGGATCTTAAAATAAAGTTATGCGGTGCACCAGTTTTGGCACTACCCAAATTTGAGAAGACATTTGAGATTGAGTGTGACGCATCCGGGATAGGCATTAGAGTGGTTCATATGCAAGAAAAGTGACCAATAGCTTATTTTAGTGAGAAGCTCAATGGAGCAGTTTTGATGTACCCCATATATAACAAGGATTTGTATGCGCTAGTGAGAGCCCTTGAGACTTGGCAGCATTATATGTGGCCTTAAGAGTTTGTGATCCATACGGATCATGAGTCATTGATGCATTTACAGGGCCAAGGTAAATTGAACAAATGACATGCATGATGGTTAGAGTTTGTTGAGACATTTCCATATGTAATCCGCTACAAACAAGGTAAGGAAAATATTGTCCCTGATTCACTATCGTGATGTATGCTTTATTTACTTCATTGAGTGCAAGAATGCTTGGGTTTGAATTTATTAAAGAACTATATATTGGGAAACGGCCGCGAGTGCGCAGCGGAAAATTAAAAATTATGATGTCGCTATCCCTTTGCCCAAGACCCATTTGTTTTGATTATTCTACAAGCCTAGGCATGTTACTATATATTCTAAGCATAAAAACTCATAAAACATGCAAAGAACATAAACTTAAACATGCTATTATCATAAGAACTCTAATTAAAAATTAAAGAAAAAGACTTACTTGAACCGAAGACTCCTCCAGTCCTCCCTCCAATCTACAAGCTTTCTCAAACTCAGCAAGCTCTTCCACGTTCCAAGAGCCACCCAAGTTTGTGGCCTCCAAGGTGCACACACCAAAGCCAAAACTCAATGGCAAGACTACGCCTTGAGTGCATGGGTATTTTACCTTGGTGCTTGCCTAGACAAATACCTCAAAACTTTTAACTTGAGATTCCTCTAGTCAATTAGACTTTGGTGTAAAAATTTGTAAAGAATTCTTTGGGTTTATATAGGTGCTCCAAAGACAACAAAATTAATTAAGAATCCGATATGGGATAAATGCTAATTAAATCTTAGCAGTTGGATCTTAATATAGTGGTTTAATGAGATTATAAAACCCTAATAAGAGTTCTGGCCGAATTGGAATTCAAAACAAATAAAAATAATAATAAAAATAAAATAAAATAAAATAAAAAATGCAGTTTTTTTTCCAATTCCCAAAGTGCCCCTATCGTCATTCACCAATCCCTAAACCACTTTGGAACCTCATAAAGGATCTGTTCAATAATTAAACACATTGAACCATTTATGAACAATTCCTACAGCAATCATATATGCTGTTAAATTTGTACTGTGTACTGTTAACCATTGTGTTCGTCTTTGTTACGTGTGACCTTTTGGGTTAACCTCAAGTTGGACATGAAATGAATCGTGATAATTTAATCAAACATAAATTATCCTCCGATCAGATGGTCGTTCGATTTCAATGACCAAGGTTGACATCTAGCAACATGCCAAGGCCCCCAAATGAGAAGGAAAGATATATACCCATTATGTATATGATTTACATATGATACGGTCATTCGCCTTACTGTATCCCAACCGTTTGACCTAGGGTATGGAAAGTGTCTACCTATATAGTCAAAGGTATGATGTTGATAGTGTCATGAATCGTGCTAACCCAAGAATCTCACATGATTCTTCCACTGCGGCCACAGTCACAAGTATTGATCACATATATCAACCTGCGAACTGGAATACAACACTTATAAGAAAATATTATCCGAGAGAGTGGAGATTCTCTATTGTATCTTTACAAACTTCATGTGTTTCAACAAATGACCCAATCATACGCTTATGACCGGATCTTTTGAACCGGGGAAGGAGAATGTCAAATTCATTTGATCCACACATAAGATTGCAAAGACCTCAAGTCTAAGGACTAGTCATACAATCGATACATGAAAGTTCTCACAGACACATGGGATAAACACTCCATTTGAAAACTTTCGGTGGTCATTTCGATGGACACGAGCAACTCATGCATCCATGTGATACACCAAGCGAACAAATCTCCGCTAGTAGCCTATGAGATCGACTACCCCACTTAAGGGCGGATCATATCATCATGACAGTCTCTCCACTTTGTGAACGCCCAGATTATTCACAAAATTATGACTATGAACATTTGAGAGTAATGATTCTCATAAGGCGTGGAAGCCATCATCTTATTACTCCAAGGGCTTTATTACAGTGTTTGATGATTCATATAATTTATGTAAGACACGTATAATAAAGATTTCCATTTTATAAATTAATGAAAATATTACAAATACATGTACATATAGCCCATCCACAAGTTGGGTGTAGGGCATATCCCTAACAATCTCCCACTTGCACTATAGCCAACTAGTATGAATCTGGACACCATACTCTTTGGTGTACCTATCATGCTTTTGTTGAGTCAGCCCTTTAGTCAGAGAATCTGCAAGATTATCTTCTATGGGTATTTTCTCTATAATAACTTCTTTTCTCTCAACAATCTCCCTGATGAGATGAAATCGCCTGAGTACATGCATGGATTTCTGGTGGGACCTTGGTTCCTTTGATTGAGCAATAGTGCCCGTGTTGTCACAGTACATCTGTTGGACAAATGACCCATAGCG
>SKCR01007743.1:0-24444 GCA_019454045.1 Zanthoxylum bungeanum | reverse complement strand
TGCTTGACTTTTTGGAAAAGAAATGGTATATGTTTATTTTTTTTAGAAAACAAAATGAATTACACATTTTTCATTATCTCTCTTCTCTCTTCTCTCTCTCATTTTCTCACGCCCAAAAGGGCTGTACAATTTCTGGTTTCTGGTTCACCAAAACCGTGAAAGGGAAGCACAAATGCTTGAGATTTATGGCAAATTTCAAGAGAGCTATCACTCCGAGAGACATGTGAATGTGATAGGGAAGTCCACCCATGAGTCGAGGATCGTTCGATGAAGCTTGGAGCTTGTTCGAGGACCTCCAATGGCCGCAACTTAGTGGATTGTCACAACAGCTCGCTGCCGAAGAACAGAGGGCAGAATTTCATTTTTGTTGCCTCCGCGTCGCTCAACCGATCGATGTAAGTATTCCGTGATTTCCTCGAATGTATTCACACATGTTCATGCTTGATTTATGATCCTTGGGACCCTTAGAATCTCCAACACTTTCTACAACATGACTCAGAATCCCACTGCAAAGCTTGGGAAAGATACAAGGATTTGCTCAGAAAATGTCCTCACCATTAGATTGTAAAGTGGCTACAAGTCCAAACCCTCTATAATGGACTTTCTGGATTAATGAGAACCACAATTGATGCTGCTGCTGGTGGAGCTTTAATGGCAAAAGGAGAAGATCAAGCATGAGACTTAATTAATGAAATGGCCAACAACAATTCTTTGTGGCTAACAGAAAGGAGCATGATTCAACGAATTACAGGAATTTACGAAGTTGGAGCCAACACAACAATGAATGCCAAGCTGTATCTGATTTGTAAAAATCTGGAAACTCTTAACATGAAGGTTAATGCTGGATCCACAAGTTCACCATATGGAGGAGCATCAGACGTAAAATCATACAACCAACATGATGAGACGGTGAACTATGCCAACAATTTCAACAAACATGGGAACAATCCATATTCCAATACCTACGACCCAGGGTGGAGGAATCATCTCAATTTTACATGGAACAACAATTCAGGGCAAATTAACAATCCACCACCAGGATTCTAACAGCAAAACAAAGGCCATGAGTATGAAAAGAAGCCAGAAATTGAACATATGTTTGCATAGATGTTTAAAACGCTAGACGCAAAATACGACTCTCAAGCAGCCAAATATGATGCTATGTTTCAATCTCAAACAGCATCAATTCAAAGTCAAGAGGTATCTTCGAAAACACTAGAGAATCAAATGAGACAACTGCCCAATGCTCAGAGTTACAGACCGCAAGGTACACTTCCTAGCATTACAGAATCAAATCAAAGGAAAAGAGGGAAGGAGCAATGTCAAGTAATTACTTTAAAAAGTAATACAGAGATCAACAAAGATGTTGGAGTGAAGGCATCCACTGAGGAAGTTCCAAAAGAAAGCAGTGAAGCAGAACCTTATATGGAGGAAAAAGAAGTAAAATAAAATGATCGAGAAAGATTCACTCCACCTCCACCATTTCCACAACGTCTCCCTCGAAACAAACTGGGCAAACAATTTGCTCGATTCTTGGAGATCTTCAAAAAGCTGCATATCAACATTCCATTTGCAGAAGCGTTGGAACAAATGCCCAGCTATGTCAAATTCATGAAAGACATTCTTTCATGGAAGCATAGATTGGGAGATTACGAGACAATAGCATTGACAAAAGAATGCAGCGCCATCATTTAGAGGAAGCTTCCCCCAAAGTTGAAAGAACTTGACAGTTTGACCATCCCTTGTTGACCGGTGCGTAATCACACGCGTATAACGCAAGCGCACATATCGTTCAAGTAATATAAAAAGTATCGATCCCACGAGGACTTAAAACCTTTTGTTATCAATATATAAAGTCAAATATTTACAAGAATCTAATGGATTGGTTATTTGATTGGATGATGACTTTAAAATTAAAACAAGTAAATGAAACTAGTTGAAAGTAGATTGAAGAAAATTCAAATTTATAGAACTATCCAGGGTTGTGAATCTTTCCAATATCTTTTTAAAAGATGAAGTGGTTATTTTACATTTGTATAATATATTGGTTTATTAACCGGGAACACGAAATTATGTAAAAGCCTCTTCCGATGGTCAAATACAAATACCCAGTATAACCCAATTAATCATATTCCTATGTTAACCAAGTTATCTGAATTTATTAAGATTAAGTTCCAATTATGGCTACCCCCGCCAGACAGGTATATTCCTATCCTGTAAGTAAATCTATTAAAGGGTTATCTATCTTGAAGGAAGATCGTGGGATATTAAGTCTAAGGTCTTAAACCTAAAATCGCTTTTTCAAGTTCATTTTAAGTTTACCAGTTCAATTTTATTAATGGCCAGTTAATAAAAGCATTAGGATTAAGGCTCAATAAATAAACCTTTATATTACCCAAACTGTAATTTAACCCCTTATAAACCGGTGATATTGGATTTCATCACAACCTCAGATAACTGGCTTAGTTACGACACATATTTACGGGTAGTAAGAACTTAAATAAAATAAAAGACATAAAGTAAAATGTTGAAAAGTAAATTTCTAAAAAGTAAATGACTGAAAGTAAATGCTAAAATTAAATATTGAAATTTAAATGCTGAATGTAAATTGCTGAAAAGTAAATAAAGTAAAAGTACAATAAAAAAAATGCTGAGGTAAAAGGATCCACTTTTATTAGTTCTATTTTAGATATCTCCCTTAATATAATATATTAACTTTGAATGATAATTACCAAGCAGTCATATAGGCGGTATCCAGATTAAGTCAAATTAATAATTAATTACCAACCGACCAATCAGGCGGTATCCAGTTTAGTCAGGTTGAAACCAATTTAAATAATTACCAACCGACCAATATGGTGGTATCCTCGTTAAGTCAGGTTTTAACTAGTTTATATATTATAATTAAAGGAGATTAATCTAAATATTTGTAATAAAAATTTTACCTTTTTCCCCAGCAAAGGGGAGTTACCTCCTCATTACTGAAAAGTAAAAACTGAAAATTAAAGAAAGAAAAATATTGTGCGTAAAAGTAAATTACGGAAAGTAAAAAATGAAAAGTAAAGAAAAGAAAGTGCGAAAGCGGAAATTAATTACTGAAAGCTGAAAATAAACAAAGAAGATAAAATCTTCTTAGTATTCTTAAGGAATTCCTTATAAGAAAATATGAATTTACAAATGAAATGACTTGGTATTTATAGGTAAAATTTTACCTCCATCAAATCATCCATAAAATGCTCCACCTAATCCATTATTAATTGCTCCACCAAAAATCAATTATTAATTGCTCCACTAAATGACTTTAATAATTACACACAACACACCTTTGGATGTTTCATCAATTTCGGTCATGAAATCTTCCGAATTTGAAATTATTTTATTCTTCAAAGTTGTAGATCTTTGAGTCTTCTTTAATCTGGAACTTGAATCAGCTCAATCTAATATCGGAGTAAATAGGTATACCCAAAATACGACAGATGCGCAAAACTGTAATTTCCAAAACTGAACATCGTTAAAACGCCCTTTCAAGTTTCCAATCTCCAAAATTAATATGTCAAGTCCAATATTTGCCCTTATTTGACCCACATTTCGTCCTAAATGATTTCATTGAGTCCCAATATTATTTTATATGCAAAATAAACTAAAACATATCAAAACGTTAATCAAACCCGAGAAACTAAACAAAATATTAAGTAAAAGGGGCGGTAAATATTGATATATTTTACGCTCATCACACCCCCAAACCTAATATTTTGCTAGTCCTCGAGTAAAAAAACAAAATAAAATACAAGAAATAATTAAAATTAAACTAAGCCACTTTCGTATGGATCACGGTTGTATTTAGCGTATGCAACAAGCCTTTAAACCCCTAGGTGTCCCTAATGGACGAGTTGTAGTCTCGTGAGGGTTTACAACGACGATACCCACAAACGTCTTATAAACGTAAAAAGATAGTAAAACTAATGCACATAAAAGCAAAAAGACAAGAGAAAATAGAATAAGAAATTAAGTGACTAAACGGGTGAAACTTCTTTTCTAAGTCAATAATTGTTTTGTTTCTTTCTAAATTACTGAATAAGTAAATTCTCCGATTATTTTTACCATTCTCAATATACACAGCCAACAAAATATTAATCAACTCATTTTGCCCACAATAGTCACAAGTGCAGTTGAAAAGAGAGTAATATTTATGTCCTAAAGTTATATCAGAATTCACATATTTTTTTAAGCAATGGAATAATTTTTTCTGACTTTTCTGATTTTTTTTCTTTGATTTTTGTTTTTTTTTAAATTTATATACAATATCATCCATCTATGTTGTGAGTTTTGGGTCAGTAACTCCCAAACCAGTTGGCTTTAGGGCACTAGGTGTTAAGACACCACTACAGACTTAATTACTTAGACTTCAGATATATATATTTTTTGGCAACATCTTCGATCCATGTAACGAGCTTTGGGTCAGTGACTCCCAAACCAGTTGGTTTTAGGGCACTAGGTGTTAAGACACCCTTACAGACTTAATAACTCGGATCTTAGACGTTTTTTTTTATTTTTTTATACATTTTTTTTATTTTTTTATACATTTTTTTATCCCATCATTTTTTTAGATGCTCCCTCCAATTAAACTAGAGCACTGAATATTACAAACTTTTCAATTATAGCTCATGTATGTATGTTACTATGTATGTTGATAATACTTGTCAACTGAGCATATGAAAATTCATTTTAGTCAGTATTATGGACAATTCCCAAATTAAATAATTTAAAATGAAATAAACAAAAATTAATTTGTTTCGAAATAGGTTGAGATACGTCTCAGGAGTGGAAAATTCCTTTCTCGGCTATCTCACACTAATTTCACCTTATTAATCAAATAAAAACACAAAAAAACAAAATATTGTTTTGTATTTGTAAAAGTTTTCAATTTTTTTTTGGCTTTTGAAAAAAAATTTGACTAAAAATAAAACAATAAGAACAAGATACAATTTAACTATTCTCCTCCCCCAAACCTAAATGAGACATTGTCCCCAATGTCTTAAACAGTAGAAGAATAGTTTAGAAAACTGTACCTGGTTAGGTGAAATTCTACATCTAAATGAAAAGTGAAAGGTTAAGATCCATATTTATTCGACGCCTCTTACCACACTTGCGCGGTATGACGCCGAGCTCTCGTAGATTGGGAGTCGTGATGCTAACCCTTGAGCGGCGCAATACTGAATCTCCAGATTGTCCATTGCAACGCCCGAGCCTATACATCGCGATGCGTCGAGAATTGATGCTCGTGAGCACTGAAACTTCAATTTTCTCCGTTACGGAGTTTTTGGACTCCAATTTGGTCTCCGTTTTTCCTACAGTCTCGTAACATAATGTAGTTTTCATTAAAATAATTTAAAAATATACCTATGTTTGATATCCATGGGTTAGACCCACTTCCGCTGTGTGGAGCACCGATTCGACCCTAGGGGTCACACTACTACCCTAACAAAATGGTATTATAGTAGGTCTTAACCACACAACACGTGTTGCATATTTGACATGTTTTTGAATTTATGCCTCTGTAATTTTAATTTAATTATGCATAAGTCATATTGGATATTCAATACATGTTTTAAATTAAAATTTTTATTTTCACCCAAGAATATTAATGACTTGATTGTCATAAATCTCTCGTTATTAGGTGATTATTTTATTTAGGTAATAGTATTAAAAATGATGGAGTATTATTGGATTGTCCATCTTGTCAATACAGAAATGAATCAATTCTTCCAAGTGTATACTTGTCAATGTGCACTGATGAGCTTCTAAGTACATCGTCACAATAATCCAAAACCGTCATTAGTGTGAGGATAATAAATGGTTCAGAGCCAAACAAGGAGTCACGTGGATGTGATTGACCTTTAAGGTCTACCTAAATGTCATGGAATCCACTTCCTGCTATGAAATTTTGATTGTTAAATTTCTATTTTTTCGTTAAGAGAGATTATGAAATTACGTAAAGTACCGGGAGGGTACTAATCGATTTAAAATCTATAATCGTATTAGTGTTTTACTACTGTTTAATTGTTTTCTTAAAGATGGCTATCGCAAATCCATTAGCGCGACTTTTGAATTATAATAAATTGAAAGGAGCCGAGAACTATTTTGAATGGGAAATGAACATCCGCCTTGTCTTGGATTCAAAACAAATAAGGTAAGTTACGCTCAATCAAATATCTATCGAAATTGTTCATAATTTGCTTAGAAAGTACATAGATGTACCGAATACTTGGATCATATGAGAACACTCAAGAAGTTGTTCGAAGCAAATCAATAAAATGAGATATATCGAAGGTCTAAAGAATTGTTCCACGCTATGCTCAAGGATAAAAGAGAGGTTAGCATTCATGTTTTGAACATGATAGAAAATATCTGATATTTAGGACGACATGACATTACGATAAATGAAAGGCTAGGTCAAAATCTGATTATGTCTTCTTTACACGGTACATATGATGTCTTTGTAATGCATTTGATGCAAGCCACATATGAAGAGCTTCACAACATGTTACGCTTGACAGAACATGATTTGAAGAAAGGCAATCTCACTTTGTACCTGTAGGCATTGCATTTTCACATGTGAAACCCGATGATGAGTCTCAGTTGGAGGCACTACCTTTTTAGTTAAGGATATTGCGGGAAACGGAGGTCGGAATGGGAAATTCAGAATAAGTACGTCATCGGATTCATTTCGCAAGTTCACTGTTTTCTTTCGTGATGCGTCCGTTACTTCGTAAATAATTAAACCACTTACCAATTAAATAAAACATAAAATATAATCATACATAATTAAGACAAATCAAATATATTAACTTCATAACTAAACAAAATCACATACTAAATTAAAAAGATGTCATGCCTAATTAAAATCAATTATAACAAATCAAAGATATTGACTTCCTAATCTAAACCAAATTTGTCCCCTCTCAATCTTTGACTTTCCTTGCTTAACACTAATCAAATCCCTTCCTTGTGAGACAAGGTGAAGCCCTAGCCATTCTCTATATAAACAACCCCTAACCAAGACATGATTCCCCTAGCTCATACACATAACTCATACAAAAATCACATCAAGAAACCCTAGAAGTTCACGCATACTACAAAGAAATAACACAAAAATTCTCTTCATCTCCTTCCCCTAATCACCAAAAATCATACCTCAATTTAGCAACCTCATATCACCAAAAAACAGCCCATACAGCAGCCCTAAAACACGCATACAGCAGCCCTAAAAACACACAAACAGCAACCCTCCACCACGGAAAATTACAACCAAAAACCGAACTGCAGTAACATAAAAACTGCACTTATAATCCTTGAAATAACCACACAAAACTGCACCAAAAACCCCAAAAATAGTAGCCATGCATGCCAAAACAGTGACCTGAACAGTGAGTGGAAAATACAGAGGAACAGTAGCAAAACGGAGGCCAAACAGCAAGCAAAGCAGCAAAACAGCAAGCCAAGACGCTAAACCAGTGAACAAGATAAGCAGAGGAGCTGTACCCTTCCGATCTCCGCGAAACGTGAGTCCGAAAGTCGGTAAAAATGTTAGACCTGACGGTATTTTCCACACTCGTTTTCTGTTTTTTTTTTATTTTTTTATTATTTATTGAGTATTGTTTGCATGATTCTTATGACAAAATGCATGTTGTGGCCCTTGAGTAGATAAATATGTATGAATCATGAAAAATTGTATGTTGTGGACTTGGAATAAAATAAAAGATGTGTCAACTCTCGCGGTATATCGGATGGAAACCCGAACATAAATTTCATAGCCGATTCCGAATGGACGGTAGATTGATCTGTACTCGGGATACAACTCCACGTACCGCTTGAGTAAACGGCGCCCTCTTTTATTTTATGTTGCTTCGGTTTATTTATTTTTTTCGTTATTTAAATTCTGCATGTTACTTTTGTACGTATGATACAATCGAGCGCATGGGCTTAGTACGTCAGATTAAAGGTCCCCTAATTGGAGGGGTTAAAATCCTTTACCACGATGCTTTGCCGCGCCGGTTGATGTGTGTTCGGTTGAATGCAAGATATGTTCAATCGGGCATACCAAGTTTAATGTGATTGCCTTTATCTTTGTATGCATGATACGATCGAGTACATGGGCTTAGTAAGTCGGATTAAAGGTCCCCTATTTGGAGGGGTTAAAATCCTTTACCACGATGCTTTGCCGCGCCGGTTGGTGTATATTCGATTGGATGTGAGATGAGTTCAATCAGATACGTGAGGTCCCACATTGTGGATTTGTTTGTCTATGAATGTGTTGCATGCATCAGGTCTGGTTCCATTCGAACGCGTTCTCGAACGCCACACGAACACGAACCTTCTGTTTACCATTCGAACGTGTTCTCGAACGCTACGCGAACGTGCACGCATTTTCTTAGTTTCATCATGCACCATGTCTGGTTCCGTTCGAACGCGTTCTCGAATGTTATACGAACGTGAACCTTTTGTTTACCGTTCGAATGCGTTATCAAACACTACGCGAACGCGCACGCATCTTCTTAGTGTTTCATGCATCAGGTCTGGCTCCATTCAAACGCGTTCTCGAACGCTATACGAAGGCAAACCTTCTGTTTACCGTTCGAACGCGTTCTCGAACGCTATGCGAACGCGCACCCACTGAACTGAGTTATTTTCAGTAGATTTCGTACAGAATTGTCCCTAGTAGCTATTCCTTCGTATGATCAACCTGATTGTTTCTATGCATTATGCAAGATTGTGTAAGTGTCGTTCATCTGTATTCCCCACATGTATGAGTATAATGTGTTTATTAACTTGTATGCTTGCCGTATGTTAATCTTTAAGTATGCAAATTGTGACATATATTACATGCTAATAGACTGTATGCAAATTCGGATATGTGTTACATGTAAATTTAGATGAACTTGTTGATGTATGCATGTGAATTTAGAAGCATGATACTCTTGGAAATAAGTGTTACTTAAACTTGATTTAATTATTACATAAATCCTTTCATTAGAAGAGACATAAGTAAGGGACCATTCTGAGCCCAACGGTTTGAGGTCTTCCCTTGCGAGGGGTGAGTGCGGCCTTAAATCTCATTTTCCTGGTTCACACCAGGTGGCGACTCCATTATTCTCCGGTTTAGTCCCCCGGACTATTCCGTACTCCCAACCAGGCCGCGAGCCTGGAACAGCATGGGTCGTCCAGTTCCTGTGTCCCACAGTCTGGCGACTCCACTGGGGATAGAGAATCAGCCCCGAAATATTGTCTTGTAATGTTTGGATTTATGTTCTAATTGACCGTGTCTATAGTGGATAAAATGAGGGTTAATCAAGGGCATCTTGAGGCTAGGTAATGGTTTGGTGTCTTTCTTCATTCACTACCTTCCTAGAAGGAAAAGATGTGAAGGCACCTATATGGCCATCTACCCTTAGCCTATTGTGATGGATTAATTTGGAGGACTCATTGTTTATTCCTATCACCAAACGATAAGAGCCTAAGAGGCTAGGGTACTTAAGAGAGCCTCGCTCCAACTTCCCTCTGGGGAATCTACAACGGGAAATCCATTTGACAGTCAGTCACACACCATAGCTCATTGGCACGTACCTTAGTGTAAAAAAAGGGTGCGCTCACTTGGTCCTTAAACCCTTGATTGGGGAGACCTAGTTGTGGGCCATCCTTCGCCGATGAGAGCATTTGTCTACACTCATGCGAACCCACCAATAGACCGGGATTGTATGGTTAAAGTAACAATTATTTCCTTGAGTATGAGCTTGTGGACCATCCTTATTTAGATGCAGTTGGACTATTGTCAGAAATGCGGACTTGTTGGGCCATTTAAACTGGGGCAAGTTCATACCTTATGACTACTAGGCCCAAAGCTTCTGAAATGTTGATGGGCCATTACGTAGAAATTATTACTTTGTTTGCATTATCTTTTATGCTTGTGTTGGGAACATCGTCGTTTGGATCCATTTGGACCATTTGTCATGGGATATGGGCTTGTTGGGTCATTTAAACTGGGACAAGAACGTATTTTATGACGATAGGGGCCAAAAGCTTCTAAGTGTTTATGGGCCACTTTGTGCTTGTGTTCGGAACATTAACATTTGGATTTAGTTGGGCTCCTTGCCATGAGATGTGAACTTGTTGGGCCATTTAAACTGGGACGAGTTCACTCCTATGACAGTTAGCCCAAAAGTTTCTAAAATGATAACAGGCTGATTTGTTTGAGAATTTTAGTTGATGTAGTATGTTATATATTTTACATGCATCTCATGCACCTCATACATACATATATCATGTTAACACCATCTATGTCTTAAAAAGACATCATAGATACCGTTTGGGTTAGAGAAGGGACAAGGCTCATTAAAAGAACAGTAACAGTCATGAGTGAATCTGGTAATGAGGTATCCCGTATGGATCAGTTAGAGAACAGTCTCGCCAAGGTCACTGAACAGTTGCAATCTTTGACTACTGTTGTGGCTGGTATGGTTGTGCCCCGTGCTGGGGGAATTTCTGAGAATGTGAGGCGTGAGGAGCCTCCGAATGGGTTGGGGGATGATATCCCCACTTTTGATGATGATATGGCAGAGTATGCAGCAGGCAGAGTATCTGGGTCTCATGCAGAGTTACAGAAACTTCGAGATCAGGTTGAGTCAGTTACCCGCAAGATGAGGGGTAATAATGAGGATTTGCTGGATTATGACACACTGACTTTTGAGGAACAGTTGCCGGCACTGTTCAAGATGCCTGATATGGCTAAGTTTAACGGGAATGGGGATCCAATGGTGTATCTCCGACAGTTTGTATCAGTCATGAGTTCAGTTGGCTTATCTCAGCGCCAAGTGGATACAATGTTTGGAATGTCGCTTGAAGGAGCTCCGTGGTGTGGTACCACAGTTTGGAGAAGAAAGTGAAGGAAGATTGGAGGGAGTTGGTTGATGCTTTCCTGAAGCAGTATGTCACTGACCTAGAGTTCGATTTGTCACTCCGTGATCTGGAGAATGTTAAGCAGAAATTAGAGGAGAGTTTTAAGGAGTACGTGGACCGGTGGAGGGGTCAGTTGTTGAAAATGCAAACTAGGCCCTCGGAGAAGGACCAGATTAAAATGATTATCAAGGGCACGAAGCCCTCCATCTATGGGAAGCTAAGGAGGATGACCTCCATGATTACTGATTTTCGGCAGTTGAGGGAAACTGTCATGGATATTAAGGAAGAAGAGACCGAAAACAGAAAATTCTATGGTCTGAACAGGAGGCCTATTGGGGGACATCGGGAACAAAGCCAGTTTCTGCTGAGATTGCCGCTATCCGGAACCGGAGATTCTCCAACTTGTGTAGGCCATTGTCCAAAGTATTGGATAAGTTGAAGAGACAAGGACTTCTGTCACCCCTAGAAGCCAAACTATTACCCAATCCCCCACCATCACATTATAACCTAAGTCTTTACTGTCACTTTCACCAACAAAAGGGCCATGACACTGACAATTGCGCCCGACTCTGCCATGAAATCCAAGACTTGATAGACTCCAAGAAAATACCTGACCCAGAAATAGAACAGCCTGACACACACAGAAACCCCTTACCCAACTATCGTGTCGTACCACCACCAGCCTATATGATCAATTCTTGCCTCGCAGAAGACATTGTCTTAAAATCCTTTCACCCTCAAGCCTTTTGCCTGGGAATCTGGGATAGTACTAGTGAAGATGAGACTGAGCAGGGAAAAAACTTTTGGCTTGATTTCTCTAGCAGTGATGAGGAAGAAGTAAATGGAATGACGCGCAGTGGTCGTTTCTAAAATAATATGGCGGATAAGGGTAAGGAAGTTTTGACAGATGGTAGAGAAGTGGTTGAGACTGCAGAAAATACTGAGGGGGATATAGTGCTGAGCCAATTGAGGAAGACTAGAGCACAAGTGAGTATCTTGGAACTGTTATGTGCATCTCGGGAGCATAGGCAGGCCATTGTTGAGGCATTGAGCAAGATTGTGGTACCGGAAGACGCCAACCCTGCAATGTTTATTTGTTCAGTTCAGAAAGAAGATTTGCAGATATCTTTTTCTGAGGATGAACTCCCGGAGGAGGGAAGAAATCATAATAGGCCTCTATTTATCAGGGCCGAGGTGAGGGGCAAGAGAACATCATGTGTGATGGTGGATGACGGTTCGTCCATCAATGTGTGCCCGCTGAAAATTCTGGCGAGATTGGGTATGAAAGTAACAGACTTGGACCCCTCCAGCATGACTATGAAGGCTTATGATGACAGTAAAAGGGGAGTCGAGGGTACTTTTGTGGCTATGGTCAAGGTAGGCCCTATTGAAGATGAAGTTGAGTTACAGTGCTGGACATCCCAACCACTTTTTCCTTGTTGTTAGGAAGGCCTTGGTTTCACAAACTTGGGGGCATGCCTTCCACTTTACATCAGATGATCAAATTCCCGTATGAGGTAGAAGTTGTTACTATCCGGGCTGAGGTAGATAATGCCGTAGCTGCCTTGGAAATACAACCTTTCACGAGGTTTCAGGTGTCAGCTACTTTTGAGGAATGGGTGGATCCTAGAGTGGCTAGGATCATGAAAAAAATGAAGTTTGAGCCGGGTGAAGGTTCAAAATTGCCAGATTTCAGAGGACAGACTACTCGGAAAGGTTTGGGGTACAAATCTGATGAAGAAAAACCGAAGGTCAAGAAAAAGGGCCTGAAACTGATGGAGTGTTTTGTGAAAGCTTCAGGATATCAAGGGGAGCCTGAACCTGTGGAAGTTAATGGAATTGTGGTACCTGGGTTTGAGATCTTCCAGGATATGTTGGGTAAGAAGCTGATAGTTGAAGAAATTGTGGGGAAAGAAGAAGGAATTGGGGGAGGGAGAACTACTGAAGTTAGAGAGCCTGACACTGGGAGAGGACGAAAAGCCTGAGGAAAACCTGGTTGCAGAGGAAGAAGTGTCTATAGATGATGAAGACATTTACCTTCCTGATTTGTTTGAATGTACTTCTGCATTATCCAATAATAAAGACATCTATTTTGCTTACTTACCTGAGTCATTTCCATTTACACTACACGAATCAAGCATATTTGACATCAGTTCGGCCAGAACTACTGCATTTAACTTGGGTACGCTTGAGTACCCCATAGAAATTCTGATTGCAAGTGAAGTTACCTCTGAAGAGAGGGAGAAACTAGAAGAAGTGTTGGTAAGATATGCCAGAGTGTTTGCTTGGTCCTATGAGGACATGTCTGGGGTAGACAGAAACATTGCCCAGCACACAATACCAACTTATCCGAATATGAGGCCAGTAAAACAGAAACTCAGACGGATGAGACCAGAATGGGCTGAGAAAATCAGAGAGGAAGTTAAGAAACAGATAGATGTGGGGTTCCTATTGTTAGACATTATGTCCCATAGCGTCACTGTTTGTAAATGATATTGTATTATTGTACAAAATTAACTATGTGATAATGAAATTGCCTTTTGCCGTTTTGTAATAATATTTACTTTGATTAATAAATGGCGAAAGTCCATATGATTAATACTGGATTGAGATGATATGAGAAAGTATCAATCTATAAAAGTTTAAATCATTAATATCCATAGTCAGTAGGAGTATTATCGAGATCGGACATCGATAATGCGGAATAGACTAGTATTGCGCTTGTGCACGTTGTGAGGGCACAACAGCATAGTTCTCATATATTTAAGTATTGGATACTTATGCAAGTGCAATAGGAGGTTGTGTTTTACCGATGGTACGGAAAACAGCTTCGCTCTGGATAGACCCCGCGGGATCCCATTGGTAGTATGTCTGCGTGTCTATGGGAGGCCGCATCAGGGTAGGTGTATATGGTCTTAACCTGAGACTTACATCGCTAGTACTTGCGACAATCGGTAAACTTTGGTTTTGGTGGTTGGGGACCCTAACCGGTTCTGTGTACACCTCTTATGGGTTTATCGAGAATCGTAGTGTACTGGATGTGATGTCAAGATGGAAGTATCGCTTCAGACATATGGAGGTGATGATCACGCAGGACACAGAACTAGTACTCTATAAAAGGTTGCAACCGTCGGGACAATATGACTAGGTCAGGATTGTCTGATTTAAAGAGACTAGCTGCTTGATGTCCGATATATGTTTCGTACGGGGCAGACACATCTCCAGCCCCAGGCCTAGCATGTGACCATCCGATACTGGATCGATGTACGCAATACTACGGTATACTACGCTTGATATAGATCTTATATCCTATAAGAATATTTCTGGAGAATTGGGTAGGCATGGCGCTTTGCTAGAAGCCAACCTTGTCTTGTGAATCGGTAAGAACGTAGTACGAGGTACGTGCGTGTTCGGATTATCCGACGACCGTTATTTACTGCCAATATATCCGGAGATCTCTTGGGTCGCTTCCTGAAGATTCACCTATGATATTTGATTCGAACTTAATTAATCTTGGATTAATTGCGGAGAAACTTTATCTCGGATAAAGTACCTTGTTTAGAGAGAGAGAGCGATTAATTTGGAATTAATCGATAAAATTATTATATTCGATATAATAATCGAAATTCGATTTCGACGCGAAATTAAAATTAGATTTTAATTCGGGCATACGAGTTAATTTAGAATTAATTCGATAGCGACGTAAATAATAATTTCGCTAGGCGCGATTATTTATTTAAATTCGATTTAAATAACGTCGCGACGTAAGTCGGTATTTCGGAAATATCGAACCCGAGCGCGTGAGTGCACGTGGGCCCACTTTTCATTTGGAAACGTGTGGGGCCCACATGACACATGTCATTATATGCATTATTTTATTGATAATGCATTGCATGGTGATAGTGTATATTACACTCAATTGTCATGCATGGAATTTGAGTGTTTGACACTCTAAGCCTTTGCATGGCTTGTGTCATAGATTTATTATTATTTAATAAATATTATGGCATAAATATAAATTGATTTTTGGTATCAAAATCAATAAAGAAAATCCTCTCTTCTCTCTCTTTCTTGACCGAAACCTGAAACAGTTTTGGTCTCCATCCTCTTCAATTTTGGTTGCCAAAAGCTTGAAGAAAGGGTTGTTGTTTGGAACATGCAAGGCTAGCACCTTCAAGGGATCAAAAGAGGTGATAGGGAAACCATCATAGAGCAAGGAATACACAAAGCTTGGAGCTTCCTTCTTCTTGTCTTCCTTGGCCGAATCATCCCAACATTGGAGCTTCCATTTGGCTTGTTTTTCTTCATCACTAAAGCTTGGTAAGTATGATTCCGCCATACTTCATCTTTTATATATATTCTTTGTTGTATTTCATGTATGCTTAATCTTTCCTTGGGACATATTATAGAAACCAACACCTGTAAGTAGTAAAGTATCATGAGTGGTTGGCTAATATAGTGCCGGTGCCAAAGAAAGACGGGAAGGTCAGAATGTGTGTAGACTAAAGAGATCTCAACAAGGCTTGTCCGAAAGATTATTTTCCTCTGCCTCATATAGATGTTCTGGTTGATAGTGCGGCTTTATCTGCCATGTATTCATTTGCAGATGGATTTTCAGGTTACAATCAGGTCCTCATGGCTGAGGAAGACAAACATAATACTGCATTTGTTACTGAGTGAGGTACTTATTGTTACAAGGTTATGTCGTTTGGACTTAAGAATGCGGGGGCTACTTATCAGCGGATGGCCACTACACTTTTCCACGACTTGATGCACAAAGAGATTGAGGTGTATGTGGATGACATGATGGTGAAATCAGATACAAGAGTTGGATATATTGAAGCACTAGAAAGGTTCCTTCAGAGAGTTAACAGATACAACATGTGGCTTAATCCCAAGAAATGTGTGTTTGGGGTGACATCTGGGAAATTGCTTGGTCATACAGTGGGAATGAGTGGAATAGAGGTAGACTCCGAAAAGATCAAGGCAATCACAGAAATGCCTGCACCAAAGATAGAAAAAGAAGTCAGAGCATTATTGGGAAAAATTCAGTACATCAGTCGGTTCATTGCCAAGTTGACATCAGTATGTGAGCCTATCTTCAAACTGTTGAGGAAAGATCAGCCAGTGAGATGGAATGAATAGTGTCAGACAGCCTTCGACAAAATCAGAGAGTACTTGGTAAAGCCTCCTATATTGAAACCTCCGAGACCGGGCAGACCTTTGATATTGTATTTGGCTATAGAATCAGAAGCACTGGGGGCAATGATGGTACAGGCAGATGAGACAAGGGTAGAACATGCAGTTTACTATCTGAGTAAGAAGATGCTCCAGTATGAGGCTAGATATCAGGAAGTTGAGAAGATCTGTCTCGCAGTGGTATGGGCTTCCAGAAAATTACGGCATTATTCCAGTCATACAAGATCCAGATAGTGGCCAAGGAAAATCCTCTGAAATATCTTCATTCGGTGCCTTCACTAGTGGGAAAATTGGGCAGATGGATGGTATTGATGACAGAGTTTGACATTGAGTATCTCACCTCCAAAGTGATCAAAGGGCGAGCAGTAGTAGAGTTTCTGGCATTGCAACCTGTTGAGGGGGATCAGTATAAGTTTGAATTTCCAGATGAAGAGATCCAAGCAATAACAGTCCAGAGATGGAAGATGTATTTTGACGGAGCAGTGAATTACAAGGGAGCTGGAATTGGGATCGTGATAGTGACCCCCGAGGGAGAGACTTTACCTTTGGCCAAGAAGTTGACATTCAGAGTGACTAATAACATGGCCGAGTATGAAGCATGTGCTTTCGGTTTGACAGCATTGGTAGCCTTGAAGGCCGGGAGTGTGGAAATCTACGGAGATTCTATGTTGGTAGTCCAGCAGATGCTATGAGAATGGGAATTGAAAGAAGAACGGTTGAAACCTTACCTTTTTTACCTCAGAAAGTTGGCACAGGTTATCCCCGAGTGTAAGTTTCAGCACTTACCGAGAGAAGAGAATCAAATGGCAGATGCATTGGCTACACTTGTAGCAACTTGGGAAAATCCAGAAAAGTTAGTGATGAGACCGTTGATACTGACAACAGCAAGCAGACCTGTTTATGAGATAGAAAGAATTCTGGAAGTTGAGGTCGACGACGGTAAACCTTGGTATTATGACATTCAGAGGTATCTGGAACATGGTGAACTCCTGGAAGGGGCAGGCAGAAAAAGACAGAATAGCCATTCAGCAGTTAGCTTCCCAGTATGTGACTTTGAAAGGGGAACTGTACAAGAGGCAAGCAAACAGTATTCAGTTGAAGTGTTTGAGAAAAGAAGAAGCTCAACATGTAATGGAAGAAATACACGCCGGGGTATGTGGTCCGCACATGAACGGGTTGAATCTGTCCCGCAAGATAGCGAGACAAGGTTTTTATTGGTCAACCATGGAAACAGACTGTGTGAAGATGGTAAAGCACTGTCATGACTGTCAAGCACATGGTAATTTGAATCACTTACCGCACACATAGTTGCACGGGTTGTCAGGGCCGTGGCCTTTCTCAGCATGGGGGATTGATATGATTGGGGAAATTCGACCGACTGCATCAAATGGGCATCGCTTCATAGTAGGGTAGTAGATTACTTCTCGAAGTGGGTGGAAGACGAATCATTCCGCAATGTTACAGCAAAACAGATGGCAAAGTTTATAGCTCGGAACCTAATTTGTCGGTATGGTATGCCGCATCATGTAGTGACAGACAACGGGGTTCAGTTTCAAGGAGAGACGAAGGCAATGTTACAGAGGTACGGGATAGGCCACCACAAGTCATCACCGTACAGGCCTCAGGCAAATGGGGCAGTTGAGGTAGCCAACAAGACTATAAAGATGATTTTAGCCAAGATGATAGAAAATTGGGCCGAGAAACTACCGTATGCTTTGTGGGGGTACAGAACATCAGTAAGAACAGCAACAGGGGCCACACCTTACTCTTTGGTCTATGGAATGGAAGTAGTATTGCCGGTAGAAGTGGAAATATAGTCTATGAGGGTATTAGCAGAGGTATAATTACTGGAACAGGAGTGGGCCGCACAGAAGTTTGATCAGTTAGCACTATTGGATGAGAAGAGAACGAAGTCTTTGTATCACATGCAGTTGTATCAGAAGAGACTAGCCCGAGCATTCAACAAGAAAGTACACCCCACCAAAATCAGAAAGGGTGATTTGGTACTTAAGCAATCAAGGCCGTCGACGACAGATCCAAGAGGAAAGTTCATACCCAACTGGGAAGGACCTTACATAGGTGCAGAAAGTAATGGGAAATGGAGCAGTGAAGCTATCAGACTTGGATGGGAACGAGCTCCTAGCCGATCAACGTAGATAGGTTGAAGCAGTACTTTGCCTGAGGGAGAGAAGACCGAGCAGTCACCACGGGAATTGGCAGAAGACATAACCCAACGGAATAAGAAAATCATTCATGCATACACGTAACATTGCATTCTCTTCGTGTTTATTTTGTTTTATGTTCGCAGGTTCGAAGAAAGGAGAAAGCGACAGAAATGAGCCAAGCAATGTCCGCGCAATTTCAGTTTTTGGGGATGAGTCCCAATGGGCGAGGCCCATATCATCTTTAGGTCGAGGTATCCCTGTTGACAGTTGCAGTTCCGGGATGCGTCCCAGGGTCGAGGGCCCACTACATCATCAGTTGCAGTTCCGGGTCGAGGTGCCTAGGGTCGAGGTACCCACTACATCATCAGTTCGAGGGCGAGGTCCATATGGTCAGCGGTGTTGGGTCGAGGTGCCCACTACATCATCAGTTCGAGGGCGAGGTCCCTATTGTCAGCGGTATTGGGTCGAGGTGCCCCCGTTGTCGGTTGCAGTTATTGGGATGCGTACCAGGATCGAGGTCCACTGCAGCACCAACTTAGCTCGAGGCAGCAGACGAGCCAGGTAAGTGAAAATGCATTGCATAACTTTGATAGGATTGTTCAAAGTCACACACTGCACAAGTCCCATCAAAGTGGGGGCGACTGTAGGCATTGCATTTTCGCATGTGAAACCCGATGATGAGTCTGAGTTGGAGGCACTACCTTTTTAGTTAAGGATATTGCGGGAAACGAAGGTCGGAAGGGGAAATTCATCAGAATAGTACATCATCGGATTCATTTCGCAATTTCACTATTTTCGTTCGTGTTGCGTCCGTTACTTCGCTCGAACGTCAAGCAGATTGCGGGCGTTCGGTGTAGCGTTCGAAGGGGCGTTCGAACGGCGTCTGTATTTCTGGTTTTGTTGCTAGCCTCACACCCCAGCCCAATTATCCCACCAAAGCCTATAAAACACATCCCAATTAATAAAACACATTTAAAACACATGGGAAATTAAATTAATATTAATTAGATAATGTAATTGAATTAAATAAAAAATTAAACCATTTACCAATTAAATAAAACATAAAATATAATCATACCTAATTAAGACAAATCAATATATTAACTTCCTAAAAATAAAATCACATACTAAATTAAAAAATATGTCTTGCCTAATTAAAATCAATTATAACAAATCAAAGATATTGACTTCCTAATCTAAACCAAATTTGTCCCCCATCAATCTTTGACTTTCCTTGCTCAACACTAAATCAAATCCCTTCCTTGTGAGACAAGGTGAAGCCCTAGCCATTCTCTATATAAACAACCCCTAACCAAGACATGATTCCCCTAGCTCATACACACAAATCACGCGAAAATCACAGCAAGAAACCCTAGAAGTTCACGCATACTACAAAGAAATAACACAAAAATTCTCTTCATCTCCTTCCCCTAATCACCGAAAATCATACCTCCATTTAGCAACCTCGTATCACCAAAAAATAGCCCATACAGCAGCCCTAAAACACGCATACGCAGCCCTAAAAACACACAAACAGTAGCCCTCCACCACCGAAAATTACAACCAAAAACGGAACTGCAGTAATATAAAAACTACACTTATAATCCTTGAAATAACCACACAAAACTGCACCAAAAAAACCCCAAAAATAGCAGCCATGCACGCTAAAACAGTGACCTGAACAGTGAGTGGAAAATACAGAGGAAACAGCAGCAAAACGGAGGCCAAACAGTAAGCAAAGCAGCAAAACAGCAAGCCAAGACGCTAAACCAGTGAACCGGAGAAGCAGAGGAGCTTTACCCTTCCGATCTCCGCGAAACGTGACTCCGAAAGTCGGCAAAAAGGTTAGACCTGAGGGTATTTTCCACACTCCTTTTCTGTTTTTTTTTAATTATTCATTGAGTATTGTTTGCATGATTGTTATGACAAAATGCATGTTGTGGCCCTTGAGTAGATAAATATGTATGAATCATGAAAAATTGTATGTTGTGGACTTGGAATAAAATAAAAGATGTGTCAACTCTCGCGGTATATCAGATGGAAACCTGGACATAAATTTCATAGCCGATTCTGAATGGACGGTAGTATGATCTGTACTCGAGATACAACTCCACGTACCGCTTGAGTAAACGGCGCCCTCTTTTGTTTTATTTTTTTTTATGTGCTTCATTTATTATTTTTTCGTTATTTGAATTCTGCATGTTACTTTTGTACGTATGATACAATCGAGCGCATGGGCTTAGTAAGTCGGATTAAATGTCCCCTAATTGGAGGGGTTAAAATCCTTTACCACGATGCTTTGTCGCGCCGGTTGATGTGTGTTTGGTTGAATGCAAGATATGTTCAATCGGGCATACCAAGTTTGATGTGATTGCCTTTATCTTTGTATGCATGATACGATCGAGTGCATGGGCATAGTAAGTCGGATTCAAGGTCCCCTATTTAGAGGGGTTAAAATCCTTTACCACGATGCTTTGCCGCACCGGTTGGTGTATATTCGATTGGATGTGAGATGAGTTCAATCGGATACGTGAGGTCCCACATTGTGGATTTGTTTGTCTATGAATGTGTTGCATGCATCAGGTCTGGTTCCGTTCGAACGCGTTCTCTAACGCCACACGAACGCGAACCTTTTGTTTACTGTTCGAATGCGTTCTCGAACGCTACGTGAACGTGCACACATTTTCTTAGTTTCATCATGTATCATGTCTGGTTCCGTTCGAACACGTTCTCGAACGTTATACGAACGTGAACCTTCTGTTTACCATTCGAACGCGTTATCAAACGCTACGCGAATGCGCACGCATCTTCTAAGTGTTTCATGCATCAGGTCTGGCTCCGTTCGAACGCGTTCTCGAATGTTATACGAACGCGAACCTTCTGTTTACCATTCGAATGCGTTCTCGAATGCTACGCGAACGCGCACCCACTGAACTGAGTTATTTTCATCAGATTTCGTACATAATTGTCCCTAGTAGCTATTCCTTCGTATGATAAACCTGATTATTTCTATGCATTATGCAAGATTGTGTAAGTGTCGTTCATCTGTATTCCCCACATGTATAAGTATAATGTGTTTATTAACTTGTATGCTTGCCATATGTTAATCTTTATGTATGCAAATTGAGACATAGATTACATGCTAATAGGCTGTATGCAAATTCAGATATGTGTTCATGTAAATTTAGATGAACTTGTTGATGTATGCATGTGAATTTAGAAGCATGATACTCTTGGAAATAAGTGTTTCTTAAACTTGATTAAATTATTACATAAATCCTTTCATTACAAGTGACATAAGTAAGGGACCATTCCGAACCCAACGGTTTGAGGTCTTCCCTTGCGAGGGGTGAGTGCGGCCTTAAATCTCATTTTCCTGGTTCACACACCAGGTGGCGACTCCATTATTCTCCGGTTTAGTCCCCCGGACTATTTTGTACTCCCAATCAGGCCGCGAGCTTGGAACAGCATGCGTCGTCCAGTTCCTGTGTCCCACAGTACCTCCATGGTGGACCAAGCTCTGTTGGGTTTCTAGGTTATCCCAAAATCAAATTAAACAATGAAAAAATGTGAATACAACAAAGTAAAGTTGCGAAAATACTCACTTTGATCGGATTTGCGATACGATGAACACAAAACTTTTCTTCCACCATGGATGACTCTCGGCAATGCCCTTTTTGTGCTCCTCCAAGATTCGGCCATGGCTCTCCTTTGTGCTCCAAGCTCCAATCTTTGTTTTGAGATTCCATGCTCATGAATGGGTTTCCCTATCACCTTTGTAAGACTCCTTTGGTGTGCTAGCACTCTTGAAAAATTGCCACAATTTTTCTTTGCCTTCTTGCATCTCTCGGCATTGAGAGAAAAATGAGAGGAAAAATGGCCATTGGCCGTGAGTTAGAGGAGATGGAGAGAGGAAGATAAGTGTGTTGTGTGTGTTGTTTTCAAAAACAAGTTAAATGATATACCAAAATTAAATAAAATGGTATTAGTCATTCAAACCATCACACTTGAGTGTTTGGAAAGCAACCATCAAATCCCATCAACTTCCATCAAACCATCACACTTGAGTGATAGACAAGTGATGTGATAGACAAGTGATGTGACATGATGTGACTAGTGGTCCCCACTTGATTCAAAATGCGAGTGGGCCCGCAAACACTCACGGGTTCGGGTTCGCTAATTCCGAATTAACGAATTTTCCGTTGCAACGTAATTAAATCAAATTTAATTAAATAATTATGCCTAGCAAAATTATTATTCACGTCGCTAACGAATTAATTCTAAATTAACTCGTTTGCCCGAATTAAAATCCAATTTTAATTCCGCGTCGAAATCTAATTTCGTATAATATATCGAATATATTATTTTATCAATTAATTCCAATTAATCGTTCTATCTCTTAAAAAATATTTTATCCCAGATAAAATATCTCCGTAATTAATCATAGATTAATTTTCTCTCTCTTATAATTAATCCTAGATTAATAATGTGCGAGTCATACGTCATCAGTGAATCTTCGGGAAGCGACCCATGAGATCCCCAGATATGTTGGCAGTAAATCCGGTCGTTGGACTATCCAAACACGTACGTACCTAGTACTACGTTTTTACCGATTTACAAGACATGGTTGGCTTATAGCAAAGCACTGTGCCTACCCAATTCTCCAGAAATATTGTTAAAGGATTATATAATATGTATCAGGCGTAGTATACACAGTATTGCATATTGTGATCCAGTATCAGATGTCACGTGCTAGGCCTGGGGCTGGAATTGTGTCTGCCCCGTACGAAGCACATGTCGGATCTCTGGTAACTAGTCTCTATAATCGGATAATCATGACCTAGTCATATTATCCCGATGACTGCAGTACAAAAGTGTACTAGTTCCGTATCCTACGTGACCATCATCTCCATATGACTGGAGTGATACTTCCATCTTGACATCACACCCAATACACTACGATTCTCAATATACCCAGAAGAGGCGTACACAGAACCTGTTAAAGCCCTGGACGACCAATACCAATGTATATTGATTGTCGCAAGTATTAGCGGTGCAAGTCTCAGGTTAAGACCAAATGCACCTACCCTGATTCGGACTTCCATAGACACATAGTCATACTACTAATGGAATTCCGAGGGGTCTATCCAGAGCGAAGCTGTTTCCATACCATCGGTAAACACAACCTGCTATTACACTTGCATGAGTATCCAATACCCAAATATATGAGAACTATGCCGTTATGCTCCCACAACGCGCACAAGTGCAATACTACTCTATTCTGCATTATCGATGTCCAATCTCGATAATACTCCGACTAAGGATGTTTTAATGATTAAACCTTCATGGATTGATAATGTCTCATATCTTATCAATCCAGAACTAATCATATGGACTTTTATCATTTATGTATCCCGATAATCTAATTACAAATGATAAAAGAGAAATTTCCTTTGTCACATAGTTAATTTGTACAACAACACCATGTTCTGTACAAATAGTGATGCTATGGGTCATAATTGTCCAACAAGCTGTTCAAAGACTTCTAGGAAGTCTAAGAAGATTAAAATGGGAAATAAGAAGAAAGATTTCAAGAAACAAACTGCAAGACCGCATGTAGCTTGTGATGCATGTCTACAATGCACGAACTCTGGACACGGGATGAAAGATTGTCTAGAGCTGAAAGGAAAAGCAGGAACCCCATGTACGCTTTGTATTTTTCCTTTTATTGACATCTCATTCGCCTTAGATGCAAATAGTGGGTGGGTGTTATGTCATGTCATGTATGTCCATGTCACTGGTTTATGGAGATAGTAACACTGTCTCCCACTCATATTCTGTATATACTGGGATGTGACATTAACTTTTCCTTTTTTGTAAAATTTTAAATATGAAGATACCACCACAAGTTTTGATATTTAAATAAGCCCTCTTTTTGTAACTACTAACTAGAAAATACAAATATTATCACTATTGTTTTGAGGAATTGAGGATAGGTGTACATGATTCACTGTCACTATTCGCAACAAAATAAACAAGATAGTTAAACTCCTTTATTAATATTAATCTAATCAATGCAAATGTCTTAAAAATTTCTCTGCAGTTTCTTGTTCTCTGCTGCACTGCT
>SKCR01007742.1:0-24563 GCA_019454045.1 Zanthoxylum bungeanum | reverse complement strand
ATGCATGTTTGCTTCTTTGATCATTTCTTTTGCACTATATTATTAATCATATCATTTCATTATTTACGCTTAGACAACTATCATCTATTTATATTTCTGCATTTATCTATTTAATATGTTTATGAATTGTGTGCTTGTCGTTATGTCGATTTACTTCTATGCATGCCAACTTAGATATAGGTTGTATGCAAACTTAGATATAGGATAATCTTATGTATGTATGTATGTTGCGTAGACTTGGTTAGATTATTGCATAAATCCGTTCATTACAAGTGCCATAAGTAAGGGACCATTCCGAACCCAACAGTTTGAGGTCTTCCCTTGCGAGGGGTGAGTGCGGCCTTAAATCATTTCCCAGTTTACACTGGGTGGCGACTCCATTTAATTTCTCCGGTTTAGTCCCCCGCGGGCTACTCCGTACACCCAACCGGGCCGCGAGCCCAGAACAGCGTCACCGATTTTTATTGGCAGACTACTTTGTGAAAGCTACGGGGTATCAAGGAGAGCCTGAACCAGTGGAAGTCAACGAGATCATAGTACTAGGATTTGAGATCTTCCAAGACGTGATGGGCAATGAGCCACGAGCAGAAGAAGTCGCAAAGGAGGAAGACGAGTGGGAAGAGGAATTGATGCAGCTAGAGAGCCTGACGCTCGAGAAGAACAAGGAGACCGAAGAAAACAAGGCTGCGGATGACGAAGATGTTTATTTCCCTGATTTATTTGATTGTACTCTCGCTTTCGCTAATAATAAAGACATTCATTTCGCTTATTTGCCTGAGTCTCTTCCTTCTAACTTGTACGACCTGAGCATATTTGACATTAACTCGACTAAAACAAACGCATTTAACCTTGGTACGCCTGAAGACCCCAAGGAAATTCTAATTGCGAGTGAGGTTACCTCTGAGGAACGGAAGGAATTAGAGGGGATGTTAATCAAATATGCTAAGGTATTCGGTTGGTCCAACGAGGACATGCCCGGAGTAGATAGAAGTATCGCCCAACACGCAATACCAACTTATTCAAACATGAGACCGGTAAAGCAGAAGCTCCGAAGGATGAGACCTGAGTGGGCCGAAAAGGTTGGAGAAGAAGTCAAGAAACAGATAGACGTGGGATTTATAGAAGTAGTGAAGTACCCCGAGTGGTTAGCGAACATTGTGCCGGTGCCAAAGAAAGATGGGAAGGTCAGAATGTGTGTGGATTATAGAGACTTTAACAAAGCTTGCCCAAAAGATGATTTTCTTTTACCCTATATAGACGTACTGGTAGATAGCGCGGTTTATCTGCCATGTACTCATTCACAGATGGGTTCTCGGGGTACAATCAGGTCCATATGGCTGAAGAAGACAACCATAAAACTGCTTTTGTCACCGAGTGAGGCACGTATTATTATAAAGTGATGCCGTTTAGACTTAAGAACGCGGGAGCGACTTATCAACGGATGGCCACTACGTTATTCTATGACTTGATGCATAAGGAGATCGAAGTATACGTGGACGACATGATGGTGAAGTCAGAGACAAGAAGCAGACACATAGAAGCGCTAGAGAAGTTCCTTCAGCGAGTTGACAAATACAACTTGCGATTGAATCCCAAGAAGTGTGTGTTCGGGGTAACGTCAGGAAAGCTTCTAGGACATACGGTAGGAATGAGAGGAATAGAAGTAGACCCTGAGAAGATCAGAGCAATTGCCAAGATGCCTGCGCCGAAGACGGAGAAAGAAGTTAGAGCCTTCCTCGGGAAGATCCAGTACATCAGTCGATTCATCACCAAGCTCACGTTAGTATGCGAGCCCATCTTCAAGCTGTTGAGGAAAGACCAACCGGTGAAGTGGAACGAACAATGCCAAGAAGCCTTCGACAAGATCAAGGAATACCTAGTGAAACCTCATGTATTGAAACCTCCAAAACCAGGTGTAGGCACTGCATTTTTACATATAAGTCCCGATGATGAGTCTCACATGGAGACACTACCTCTTTAAATTATGGAAGTCGCGGGAAACGGATGTCGGAAGGGAAGAGTCAGACATTGACATCTTGTTGGATTTAATTCGCTTGTTTCGCTTCGGGTTAACTTGTTGGACCTCTGTTTTAAAACACATCCTTAGCCCAAACCCCCGCAAGACACACACCAAGCCCACACATCACCAAACCACACACCAACCCCACCAAAATGGACCAAGCCCACGCCCAAGGAGACCAAAGCCACACGCCCATCACCTTCCAAATTAACAAAAATCACACATTAAACACATGCCAAAATCAAGACAAATCACCTTCCCAAATTAAAAGATACAAATCAAATCCCATCAAACACTTTCCTAATTTAATTAAATCATATCCCTAATCAAAAGAGAAGAAATCAAATCAAATTAAATCACATCCATAATTAAATAGATTTTTCCTTATCACATACTAATAAGATACCCCCCATAATTACAAAATCCTTTCCCTATTCACATAAGGTAAACCCCAACCCTTACCTATAAAAAGAAGCCTAAACCAAACCTTAGAGACCCTAGCTCACTCTCACGAAAACACAAAGAAAATAACCTAGCTCATTCACGCCCAAGCTCTCCAAAATTCCTCTCCATTGCCGCACAACCTCCGAAATAAATTCCTCTCCACTGCTCACCAAACACGCACAAGAGACAAATCCCACAGCCTGAAATCAAGCCCTCCACCAAAAAACCATAAACAACAAATCATCACAACCTTGAACACTCACGCAGCACTCGACTAACCTCACCTTGGCACATTCAAGCAAATCACAAGAAATTCTACCTTCATCCATCGCCCCCTGAAATAGCCCCTGCATTGCACGCACATTCCCCCTAAAACAGCCCCTGCACTGCACGTACATTCTCCCTGAAACATCCCCTCACTGCACGCATACATCCACGCCAAAACTGCCCAACTGCACCGCATAAAACCCCCGCAAAACACCCACTGTCCAGTCCCAAAATAGCCGCATAAATCCCTGCACTGCATGCCCAAAATAGCCGCATAAATCCCTGCACTGCATGCCCAAAACAGGCGCATAAACCCCCCTGCACTGCACGTCCAAACTACCCCGAAACTGCCCAGTTTTTACCACCAAAACAGCCCATATTTTAGCCCTTGAACCGATCCAAAACAGTGAAAAAAACCGAGACAAAACAGCGAGGCAATGAAGGAATACAACGAACCAATAAACCGAAGGAGTTGCGGAGCATCAACCCTTCCAACGGCCATGTAACGCGCTTTCGAGAGACGACTTAAGAGGTTAGACCTGAGGGGACCCCTTTTATTTATTATCCTTTATTTTTTTATTTATTTTATTACTTTATTTCGCATGAGTATTATGGATTGGTGCATGATGTGATTTCCGGATGAACATAATATGTGTTCTCTCTTGTGGTATATCGGATGGAAACCCGGACATAAATTTTGTAGTCGAATCTGAATGGACGGTATTGCGGTTTGCACTCGGGATACAATGCCACGTACCACTTGAGAGATTCACATGTTTCGTTTCATTCAACCTTAGGTTTTAAGCATGAGTTAGTTTAGTATGTTATTTATTTCTTAAGCATGATTTATTTTAGTGTGTTATTTATTTTTAAGCATGATTTAGTCGTTAGTACATTGTCTCTTTATGCATGATTTAGTTATTTTCTTTCGTAATAGGAGTTTAATCTACGTTTATATTTAGGTTGTTATTTATTTTTCGTATTTGATAATCCAACATGCCTATGAGATTCTTGTGTGATATCGTATGTTTGCCGTCATCATGACTTACTTTTAAAGCATGAAAACTTAGACATAGGATTTATCTTTATGAATGCGAACTAGATTTAGGTCATTCTTGGACATGTATGTTGTGTAGACTTAGTTAAATTATTGCACAAATCCGTTCATTACAAGTGGCATAAGTAAGGGACCATTCCAACCCAACGGTTTGAGGTATTCCCTTGCGAGGGGTGAGTGCGGCCTTAAATCATTTTCCTGGTTCACACCGGGTGGCGACTCCATTTTATTCTCCGGTTTAGTCCCCCGCGGGCTACTCTGTACTCCCAACTAGGCCGCGAGCCTAGAACAACATTGTCTATTTCTGTGTCCTACAGTTTGGCGACTCCACTGGGGATAGAGAATCGACCCTGAAATAATGTCTTGTAATGATTGTGATTTTTCTTTTAGTTAACCGTGTATACAGTGGGTTTAAGGGGTTTAATCATAGACACTATTAGAGCTAAGTAATGGTTTGGTGTCTTCCTTCATTCAATACCTTTCTATAAGGAAACGGGGCGAAGCCCACATCAGCAACAATATCAGTTTTGGGGATAAGTCCCGGGGGCGAGGCCCACATCAGCAACAATATCCGTTTTGGGGATAAGTCCCGGGGGCGAGGCCCACATCAGCATCAATATCAGTTTTTCCGGGTATGGCACTCCGGGTATGGAGACACTATTGCGACACTCTGGGTAAGTAGACGCAACCACGATGCCTCGAGTATGGGGTTTAGCATGCCGGGTATGGCACTCCGGGTATTGAGACACTACTGCGACACTCTGGGTATGGAGACGCAACCGCGACACCTCGGGTATGGGGTTTAGCATGCCGGGTATGGCACTCCGAGTATGGAGACACTACTGTGACACTCTGGGTATAGAGACGCAACCGCGACACCTCGAGTATGGGATTTAGCATGCCGGGTATGACACTCCAGGTATGGAGACGCTACTGCGACACTCTGGGTATGGAGACGCAACCGCGACACCTCGGGTATGGGGTTTAGCATGCCGGGTATGGCACTTCGGGTATGGAGACACTACTGCGACACTCTGGGTATGGAGACGCAACCGCGACACCTTGGGTATGGGGTTTAGCATGCCGGGTATGACACTCCGTGTATGGAGACACTACTCCGACACTCTGGGTATGGAGACGCAACCGCGACACCTCAGGTATAGGGTTTAGCACGCTGGGTATGGCACAACAAAATAAACTCAACTCAAAGTAACATGCAAGTTAAGTGGCAGCTGGTGAGCTAGGTAAGTAAAAATGCATTGAATAAACTTTGATAGGATTTTCATTGTGACACACTGCACAAGTCTCATCAAAGTGTGGACGACTGTAGGCATTGCATTTTTGCATATAAGTCCCGATGATGAGTCTCACATGAAGACACTACCTCTTTAAATTATGGAAGTCGCGGGAAACAGACGTCGGAAGGGAAGAGTAGACATTAACATCTTGTTGGATTTAATTCACTTGTTTCGCTTCGGGTTAACTTGTTGGACTTCTGTTTTAAAACACATCTTTAGCCCAAACCCCTGCAATACACACACCAAGCCCACACATCACCAAACCACACACCAACCCCACCAAAATGGACCAAGCCCACGCTCAAGGAGACCAAAGCCACACGCCCATCACCTTCCAAATTAATAAAAATCACACATTAAACACATGCCAAAATCAAGATAAATCACATTCCCTAATTAAAAGATACAAATCAAATCCCATCAAACACTTTCCTAATTTAATTAAATCATATCCCTAATCAAAAGAGAAGAAATCAAATCAAATTAAATCACATCCCTAATTAAATAGATTTTTCCTTATCACATACTAATAAGATACCCCCCATAATTACAAAATCCTTTCCCTATTCACATAAGGTAAATCCCAACCATTGCCTATAAAAAAAAGCCTAAACCAAACCTTAGAGACCCTAGCTCACTCTCATGAAATCACAAAGAAAATAACCTAGCTCTTTCACGCCCAAGCTCTCCAAAATTCCTCTCCATTGCCGCACAACCTTCGAAACAAATTCCTCTCCCATGCTCACCAAACACGCACAAGAGACAAATCCCACCGCCTGAAATCAAGCCCTCCATCGACAAACCATAAACAACAAATCATCACAACCTTGAACACTCAGGCAACACTTGGCTAACCTCACCCTAGCACATTCACACAAATCACAAGAAATTCTGCCTTCATCCATCGCCCCCTGAAATAGTCCCTACATTGCACGCACATTCCCCCTGTAACAACCCCTACATTGTACGCACATTCTCCCTGAATAAGCCTCCTCACTGCACGCATAAAACCCCCATAAAAATTGCCCAACTGCACCGCATAAAACCTCTGTAAAACTGCCTAGTTCAACCGCATACATCCACGCCAAAACTGCCCAGTTCAGCCACATAAAACCCCCGCAAAACACCCACTGTCCAGTCCCAAAAGAGCCGTACAAATCCCTGCATTGCATGCCCAAAATAGCCGCATAAATCCCTGCACTGCACGCCCAAAACAGCCACATAAACCTCCCTGCACTGCACGTCCAAACTACCCTGAAACTGCCCAGTTTTTACCACCGAAACAGCCCATATTTTAGCCCTTGAACCGATCCAAAAATAGTCCAAAATAGTGAAAAAAACCGAGACAAAACAGTGAGGCAACGAAGGAATACAACGAACCAGTGAACCGGAGGAGTTACGGAGCATCAACCCTTCCGACGGCCGTGTAACGCGCTTCCGAGAGACGACTTAAGAGGTTAGACCTGAGGGCACCCCTTTTATTTATTATCCTTTATTTTTTTTATTTTTTTTATTAATTTATTTCACATGAGTATTGTGGATTGGTGCATGATGTGATTTCCGGATGAACGGAATATGTGTTCTCTCTTGTGGTATATCGGATGGAAACCCGGACATAAATTCCGTAGCCGAATCCGAATGGACGGTATTGCGATTTGCACTCGGGATACAATGCCACGTACCACTTGAGAGATTCACATGTTTCATTTCATCCAACCTTGCGTTTTAAGCATGAGTTAGTTTAGTATGTTATTTATTTCTTAAGCATGATTTAGTTTAGTGTGTTATTTATTTTTAAGCATGATTTAGCCGTTAGTACATTGTCTCTTTATGCATGATTTAGTTATTTTCTTTCGCAATAGAAGTTTAATCTACGTTTATGTTTAGGTTTTTATTTATTTTTCGTATTAGATAATCCAACATGCCGATGAGATTCTTGTGTGATATCGTATGTTTGCCGTTATGATGACTTACTTTTAAAGCATGCAAACTTAGACATAGGATTTATCTTTATGAATGCGAACTAGATTTAGGTCATTCTTGGACATGTATGTTGTGTAGACTTAGTTAAATTATTGCACAAATCCGTTCATTACAAGTGGCATAAGTAAGAGACCATTCTGAACCCAACGGTTTGAGTTATTCCCTTGCTAGGGGTGAGTGCGGCCTTAAATCATTTCCCCGGTTCGCACCGGGTGGCGACTCCATTTTATTCTCCGGTTGAGTCCCCCACGGGCTACTCTGTACTCCCAACTAGGTCGCGAGCCTAAAACAACGTCGTCTATTTCTGTGTCCTACAGTCTGGCGACTCCACTGGGGATATAGAATCGGCCTCGAAATAATGTCTTGTAATGATTGTGATTTTTGTTTTAGTTAACCGTGTCTACAATGGGTTTAAGTGGTTTAATCAAAGGCACTATTAGAGCTAGGTAATGGTTTGGTGTCTTCCTTCATTCACTACCTTTCTATAAGGAAAAGCTGTGAAGGCACCTAGATAATCATTTACTCGAAGCTTACTGTGATGGACTAATTTGGAGGACTTGTTGTTTATTCCTGTCACTAAGGCGATAAGAGCCTAAAAGGCTTGGGTATTTAAGAGAGTCCGCTCCACCCTCCCTCTGGGGAATCTATAATAGGAAATCCATTTGACAGTCAGTCACGCACCATAACTTGTTGGGACGTACCTTAGTGTATAAAAAATGTGCGCTCACTTGGTCGCTCGAACCCTTAAGTGGGGAGTCCTAGTTGTGGGCAATCCTTCACCGACGAGAGCCTTAGTCTATACCCCTATAAACCCGCATATAAACTGTAGTTGTATGACCAATATAAACTATCCATTTATGCATATATTTAGGACTATCGTCATTTGGATTCAGTTGGACCTTTTGCCATTAGGTATGGGCTTATTGGGCCATTTAAAATGGGACGGGTTCGTGCCTTATGACAATTGGGCCAAAAGCTTCTAAATTGCCAATAGGCCACTTTGTGTTTAGGCCTCTTATCATTTGAAGTTGTTTAGCCATGTTATCATAAAAGTGTAAACCTGTTGGGCCTTTTCAACTGGGAAATGTTTGCACCGCGCAATAGTATGATTGAATGCTTTAAAATGATAATGGGCGGACTTATATATTCCATACATCGCACGCATCTCATGCATACACGCATCATGTTAACCTCTGTGTCTTAATAGCCATCATAGATACCTGTTGGGTTAGGGATGAGGGAAGACTCATCAAAAGACCGTCAGCAAACATGAGCAAATCAGAGAACGAGGTATCCCGTATGGATCAGCTGGAAATAAGTCTCACTAAGGTTACCGAGCAACTGCAAGCTTTGACCGCCGCTGTGGCCAATATAGTTATGCCCCATGCTGGGGGAGGCTCTGAGAATGAGAGGCTTGAGGACCCTCCGAACAGATTGAGTGATGATATCTCTGTCTTTGATGATGACATGGCTAAGTATGAAGTGTGAGCCTTTGGACTGACGACATTGATAACCTTGAAGGCTAAGAATGTCGAAGTGTATGGAGACTCGATGTTGGCAGTCCGACAGATGCAAGGAGAATGGGAATTGAAGGAAGAACGGTTGAAACCCTACTTGTTCCACCTCAGGAGTTTGGCACAGGCCCTCCCCGATTGCAAATTCCAGCACTTGCCGCGAGAAGAGAACCAAATGGCAGATGCGTTAGCTACACTAGCCGCAACTTGGGAAAATCCGGAGAAATTGGTGATGAGACCTCTAGTGTTGACAACGGCAAGCAGACCTGTCTACGAGATAGAAAGAATCTTGGAAGTAGAAGTCGACGATGGGAAACTGTGGTACTATGATATTCAACGATACTTAGAATACGGGGAACTTCTGAAAGAAGCAAGCAGAAAAAACATGATAGCCATTCAGAAGTTAGCTTCTCAGTATGTGAGTCTGAAGGGAGAACTATACAAGAGACAAGCGAATGACATCCAGCTGAAGTGCTTAAGAAAAGAAGAGGCTCAAAAGGTAATGGAAGAAGTACATGCCGGAGTATGTGGACCGCACATGAACGGATTGAACTTGTCCCGTAAGATAGTGAGACAAGGTTTCTACTGGTTGACCATGGAAGCTGACTACGCGAAGCTGGTAAAGTATTGTCACGATTACCAAGCTCACAGTAACTTGAATTATTTGCCGCACACAGAGTTGCATGGGCTGTCAGAGTCGTGGCCTTTCTCAGCATGGGGAATTCACATGATCGGAGAGATTCGACCGCAAACATCGAATGGACATCGCTTCATAGTAGTGGCAGTAGACTGCTTCTAAAAATGGGTGGAAACCGAGTCCTTCCACAATTTTACAGCAAAACAGATGGCGAAGTTCATAACTCGGAATCTCATATGTCGATATGGAATGCCGCATCATGTAGTAATGGACAACGGAGTTCAGGTTCAAGGAGAAATGAAGGCAATGCTACAGAAGTATGGGATAGGACATCACAAGTCATCACCTTACAGACTGCAGGCAAACGGGGCAGTCGAGGCAGCCAATAAGACAATAAAGAGGATATTAGCCAAGATGACAGAAAACTATAAAGATTGGGCTGATAAGCTACCGTACGCCATGTGGGGGTACAAAACTTCTGTGAGAACAGCAACGAGAGCCACTCCTTACTCTCTGTCTATGGAATGGAAGCAATATTTCTGGTGGAAGTCGAGATACAGTCCATGCGAGTATTAGCAAAAGTAGAGTTATCGGAGCAAGAATGGGCCTCACAAAGATTTGAACAGTTGGCATTGCTCAATGAGAAGAGGATGAAGTCCTTGGATCACATGCAGATATATCGGAAAAGGTTGGCTCGAGCTTTCAATAAGAATGTGCGTCATATTAAGATCAGAAAAGGTGATTTGGTACTTAAGTAATCGAAGCCGTCGACGACAGACCCGAGAGGAAAGTTCAGACCCAACTGGGAAGGGGCCTACATAGTCCAGAAAGTAATGGAGAATGGGGCCGTGAAACTGTCAGATTTGGAAGGGAACGAGTTCACCGAGCCGATTAATGTGGACAGATTGAAGCAGTATTTTGCCTGAGAAAAAGAAGACCGAGCAGTCACCAGTAGAAGACCTAACCCAACGGAATAGGAAATTCATTCATGCATGCATGTATACACGTAACGTATTTGTATTCTTTTGTTTTGTTGTGTTTTGTTTTGTTTTGTATTCACAAGTCTCAAAGAAAAGAAGGAAAAGCGGCAAAACACAAGCAATAGCAACAAAACAGTATAAACGGTTTTTCAGGGAGGAATCCTTGGGGGCGAAGCACACATTATCAGAGGTCGAAAGGAAGAATGCCAGTGAAAAAAAAAAGGATAGAGAAATCCTTGATGGTTAAGCATATGTCCGGTGATGATATTGTATGCTGTAGGGAGAAACCTTAGAAACGATAAGTGCGAGATGTGCTCTCATCCAGTACTCTGAGTGGGTGATCTCGGCTAAACTCACGAGCACTTGATTATAGGATTTTAGCAGTAGAAGCCTGAGTGATCGGCAAGATGACTAGTTGAAGAGATGGCGGATCAGTGAATGACCGTTTTCCTGGATGTCCATCCTGATTTACTTATGCTACGATATATGATATAGTTGGAAACAAAGAAAAAGTATCTGCAATGAAAAGAAAATGAAAAATAGACCGCCTATAACCGATAAGCGTGAAGCTACCCATGGGCGAGTATTAGGACCACCATGAGGAGAAATGCTACCTTAAATGGTAGGTGTGTCAAAGAAAGAAAAAGAAAGAAAAGAGAAAAAGAAAAAAAAATAAAGTTCAAAAAGAAAGAAAAGAAAGAGACAAGAGAAAAAGAAAAGAAAACCATATCATGTTGAGTACGAGGAAGTAATCACAGACTATGATCAAGACATCCAGATTGGTTAGACCCACTGATCCGATTCTCCGAGACAAAATCATCGAGTTGGCTTACTTAAGGATTCAGCTGCGAAAGAGCCTTGGCACACACACACTAGGAGTCTAGTTCAGATCACTCATTCAGACAATCAGATTTGAGTGCATTTAGTACTTTGAAGGTTCTCTGGTTTCGACACGAAGCATCCGTTGAGGACGAAAATATGTTTAACTATCAGGATTATCTAGTGAGAGGCAGTACACTATGTTGAAATTAACCATCACATTGTCAATATCAGTTTTGGGGATAAGTCCCGGGGGCGAGGCCCACATCAGCAACAATATCAGTTTTGGGGATAAGTCCCGGGGGCGAGGCCTAAATCAGCAACAATATCAGTTTTGGGGATAAGTCCCGGGGGCGAGGCCCACATCAGCAACAATATTAGTTTTGGGGATAAGTCCTGGGGGCGAGGCCCACATCAGCATCAATATCAGTTTTGCTGGGTATGGCACTCCGGGTATGGAGACACTACTGCGACACTCTGGGTATAGAGACGCAACCACGACGACTCGGGTATGGGGTTTAGCATGCTGGGTATGGCACTCCGGGTATGGAGACACTACTACGACACTCTGAGTATAGAGATGCAAACGCGACGCCTCAGGTATGGGGTTTAGCATGCCGGGTATGGCACTCCGGGTATGGAGACACTACTGCGACACTCTGGGTATGGAGACGCAATCGCAACACCTTGGGTATGGGGTTTAGCATGCCGGGTATGTCACTCTGGGTATGGAGACATTACTGCGACACTCTGGGTATGGAGACGCAACCGCGACCCTCGGGTATGGGGTTTAGCATGCCGGGTATGGCACTCCGAGTATGGAGAAACTACTACGACACTCTGGGTATGGAGACACAACCGCGACACCTCGGGTATGGGGTTTAACATGTCGGGTATGGCACTCCGGGTATGGAGACACTACTGCGATACTCTGGGTATGGAGACGCAACTGCGACACCTCGGGTATGGGGTTTAGCATGCCGGGTATGGCACTCTGGGTATGGAGACACTACTGCGACACTATGGGTATGGAGACACAACCGCGACACCTCGAGTTTGGGGTTTAGCATGCCGGGTATGACACTCCAAGTATAGAGACACTACTGCGACACTCTGGGTATGGAGATGCAACCGCGACACCTCGGGTATGGGAATTAGCACGCCGAGTATGGCACAATAAAATCAACTTAACTTAAAGCAACATGCAAGTCAAGTGGCAGTTGGCGAGCCAGGTAAGTAAAAATGCATTACATAAACTTTGATAGGATTGTCATTATCACACACTGCACAAGTCCTATAAAAGTAGGGACGACTTTATGTACTGCATTTTTGCATATAAGTCCCGATGATGAGTCTCACATGGAGACAATGCCTCTTTAAATTATGGAAGTCACGGGAAACGGACGTCGGAAGGGAAGAGTCAGACATTAACATCTTGTTGGATTTAATTCGCTTGTTTCGCTTCGGGTTAACTTGTTGGACCTATTTTTTAAAACACATCCTTAGCCCAAACCCCCGCAAGATACACACCAAGCCCACACATCACCAAACCAAACACAACCCCACCAAAATGGACCAAGCCCACACCTAAGGGGACCAAAGCCACACGCCCATCACCTTCCAAATTAGCAAAAATCACACATTAAACACATGCCAAAATCAAGACAAATCAAATTCCTTAATTAAAAGATACAAATCAAATCCCATCAAACACTTTCCTAATTTAATTAAATCATATCCATAATCAAAAGAGAAGAAATCAAATCAAATTAAATCACATCCCTAATTAAATAGATTTTTCCTTATCACATACTAATAAGATACCCCCCATAATTACAAAATCCTTTCCCTATTCACATAAGGTAAACCCCAACCCTTACCTATAAAAAGAAGCCTAAACCAAACCTTAGAGACCCAAGATCAATCTCACGAAAACACAAAGAAAATAACCTAGCTCATTCACGCCCAAGCTCTCCAAAATTCCTCTCCATTGCCGCACAACCTCCGAAATAAATTCCTCTCCCCTGCTCACCAAACACGCACATGAGACAAATCCCACCGCCTGAAATCAAGCCCTCCACCGACAAACCAGAAACAACAAATCATCATAACCTTGAACACTCACGCAGCACTCGGCTAACCTCACCCTAGCACATTCACGCAAATCACAAGAAATTCTGCCTTCATCCATCGGCCCATGAAATAGCCCTTGCATTGCACGCACATTCCCCCTGAAATAGCCTCTGCACTGCATGCATATTCTCCCTGAAATAGCCCCCCACTGCACGTATAAAACCCCCGCAAAAACTAACCAACTGCACCGCATAAAACCTCTGTAAAACTGCCCAGTTCAGCCGCATACATCCACGCCAAAACTGCCTAGTTTTGCCGCATAAAACCCCCGGAAAACACCCACTGTCCAGTCCCAAAATAGCCGCATAAATCCCTGCACTGCATGCCCAAAATAGCCGTATAAATCCATGCACTGCATGCCTAAAACAGCCGCATAAACCCCCCTGCACTGCACATCCAAACTACCCCGAAACTGCCCAATTTTTACCACTGAAACAGCCCATATTTTAGCCATTGAACCGATCTAAAAACAGTCCAAACAGTGAAAAGAACCGAGACAAAACAACGAGGCAACGAAGGAATACAACGAACCAGTGAACCAGAGGAGTTGCAGAGCATCAACCCTTCTGATGGTCGTGTAACGCGCTTCCGAGAGACGACTTAAGAGGTTAGACCTGAGGGCACCCGTTTTATTTATTATCCTTTATTTTTTTTATCTTTATAGGATTTATCTTTATGAATGAGAACTAGATTTAGGTCATTCTTGGACATGTATGTTGTGTAGACTTAGTTAAATTATTGCACAAATCCGTTCATTACAAGTGGCATAAGTAAGGGACCATTCCGAACCCAACGGTTTGAGGTCTTCCCTTGCGAGGGGTGAGTGCGGCCTTAAATCATTTTCCCGATTCACATCGGGTGGCGACTCTATTTTATTCTCCGGTTTAGTCCCCTGCGGGCCACTCCGTACTCCCAACTAGGTCGTGAGCCTAGAACAGCGTCGTCCATTTCCGTGTCCTACACCAGGCAAACCCTTAGTGTTGTATTTGGCCATAGAACCAAAAGCGCTGGGGGCGAAGATGGTACAAGCAGATAAGACAGGGGTGGAACATGCAGTCTACTACCTCAGTAAGAAGATGCTTTCGTACGAAGCCTGCTATCAAGAAGTAGAGAAGATCTGTTTGGCAGTGGTGTGGGCGTCTAGAAAATTACATCATTACTTCCAATCTTACAAGATCCAAGTGGTAGCAAAGGAGAATCCCTTAAAGTATCTACATTCGGTACCTTCGCTAGTAGGGAAGTTAGGTAGATGGTTGGTATTGCTGACATAGTTTGATATTGAGTATCTTACCTCAAAAGTAATTAAAGGTCGAGCCATAGCGGAGTTCTTAGCATTACAACCCATAGAAGGAGACCAATACAAATTCGAATTCCAGACGAGGAAATCCAAGCGATAATGGTCCAAGGATGGGAGATGTATTTCTACGGAGCGGTGAATTACAAAGGAGCCGGGATAGGAATCTTGATAATAACCCCTGAAGGAGAAACCCTGTCTATGGCCAAGAGGCTGACGTTCGGAGTAACCAACAACATGGCCGAGTATGAAGCATGCGCATTCGGATTGATAGCACTGATAACCTTAGGGGCTAAGGGCATATAGGTCTACGGAGACTCGATGTTAGTAGTCCGACATATGCAAAGAGAATGTGAATTGAAAGAAGAACGGTTGAGACCCTACCTATTTCACCTCAGGAAGTTGGCACAAGCTATCCTCGATTGTAAATTTTAGCACTTGCCGCAAGAAGAAAACCAAATGGCAGACGCGTTAGCCACCCTAGCCGCAACTTAGGAGAATCCGGAGAAGTTGGTGATGAGACCTATAGTGTTGAAGACAACAAGCAGACCCTGTTACGAGATCGAAAGGATCTTAGAAGTAGAAGTCGATGATGGGAAACCCTGGTACTACGATATTCAGCGATACCTAGAATGCGGAGAATTCCCAGAAGAAGCAGGTAGGAAGGACATGATAGCCATTTAGAAGTTGGCCTCCCAATATGTGAGTTTGAAGGGAGAACTGTACAAGAGGCAAGCTAATGGTATCCAGCTGAAGTGTTTAAGGAAGGAAGAGGCTCAGAAAGCGATGGAAGAAGTATACGCCGGGGTATGTGGACTGCACATGAACAAATTGAATTTGTCTCGCAAGATAGTGAGACAAGGCTTCTACTGGTTGACCATGGAAGCTGACTGCGCGAAGCTGGTGAAACATTGCCACGATTGCCAAGCGCACGGTAACTTGAGCCATCTACCGTACACGGAGTTGTACGGGCTGTCGGAGCCGTGCCTTTTTCGGCATGGGGAATTGACATGATCGGAGAAATTCGACCGCACGCATCGAATGGACATCGTTTCATAATAGTGGCAGTAGACTACTTTTCGAAATGGGTAGAAGCCGAGTCGTTTCGTAATGTTACAGCAAAATAGATGGCGAAGTTCATAGCCCGGAACATCATATGTCGATACGGAATGCCGCATCGCGTGGTAACGGACAACGAAGTCCAGTTTCAAGGAGAAACCAAGGCGATGCTACAGAAATACGGCATAGGGCATCACAAGTCATCACCATACAGACCACAAGCAAATGGGGCAGTCGAGGCAGCCATTAAGACGATAAAGAAGATATTAGCCAAGATGACGGAAAGTTACAGAGATTTGGCGGACAAACTACCATACGCCCTGTGGGGGTACAGAACTTATGTGAGAACAGAAACGGGAGCCACGCCATATTATTTGGTCTACGGAATGGAAGCAGTATTACCGGTAGAAGTTGAGATACAGTCAATGCAGGTACTAGCGGAGGCAGACTTACCTGAATGAGAATGGGCCTCGCAGAGATTCGAACAGTTAGCATTATTGGATGAGAAGAGAATGAAGTCCTTGCATCATATGCAGATATACCAGAAGAGGTTGGCTCGAGCATTTAACAAGAAGGTGCGTCCTACCAAGATCAGAGAGGGTGATCTGGTACTTAAGCAATCAAAGCCGTCGATGTTGGACCCGAGAGGGAAGTTCAGGCCCAACTAGGAATGACCCTACATAGTCAAGAAAGTGATGGGAAACGGGGCAGTAAAACTGTCCGATTTGGAAGGAAACGAGTTCACCGAGCCAATCAACGTGGACAATTTGAAGCAGTATTTTACCTAAGGGAGAGAAGACCTAACCCAACGGAATAGGAAATTCATCCATGCATGCATGCATACATGTAACGTACTTGCATTCATTTTTTCGTTTTGTTTTGTATTCACAGGTTTCAAAGAAGAAAAAAAGAAAGTGGAAAATACAAACCAACCAGAAGCAGCAATATAACATCATCAGTTTCATGAATGAATCCCAGGGTTGAGGCCCGTATCAGTATTAGTTTCGGGAATGAATTCCAGGGTTGAGGCCCGTATCAGTATCAGTTTCGGGAAGGAATCCCAGGGTTGAGGCCCATGTCACCAACGGTTTTCAGGGATGATCTCAGGGGTCGAGGCCCACATTATCAGCGGTTGAAAAGAAGAATTCCAGTGAAAAAAAAAAAGAGAAACCCTTAATGGTTAGGCATATGTCTGGTGATGAAATTGTTTGCTGTGGGGTGAAACCTTAGAAACGATAAGTGCGAGATGCGCTCTCGTCCGATATTTTGAGTGGTTGATCTCGGCTAGACTCGCGGGCACTTAATTACAAGATCTTAACAGTAGAAGCCTGAGTGTCAAGGAGATGACTAGTTGAAGAGATGTCAGATTGGTGAATGACCATTTGCTTAGATGTCCATCCTGATTTACTTGTGTTACGATATGTGATATGGTTGAAAATAAAAGAAAAGCCTCTAAAGAAGAAAAAATAAACCACCTATAACCGATAAGCGTGAAGCTACCCATGAGCGAGTATTAGGACCACCATGAGGAGAAATGCTACCTTAAAGGGTAGGTGTGTTGAAAAAAAAATGAATGAATGAAGAGACGAAAGAAAAGAAAGAGAAAACCATATCATATTGAGTACGATGAAGTAATTGCAGAGAATGATCAAGACATCTAGGTTGGTTAGACCCACTGATCCCGTTCTTTGAAACAAAATCATCGAGTTGGCTTACTTAAGGATTAAGCTGTAAAAGAACCTTGGCACACACACACTTGGAGTCTAGTTCACATAATTTATTCAAACGGTCGAATTTGAGTTGTATCAGGTACTTTCAAGATTCTTTGGTTTCGACGCTAGGCATCATTTGAGGACAAAAATATGTACAATCATTGGGACTATCTCGTAAAATAGAGTAATATGGTATAACAATACGGAACACCGCATCAAATGACCTACTTTGACCGAGTGCAAGCAACGAAGAACAAAAAAGATAAACCAAGTCTGGGGGTGACCAATCTATCACACCTCATACAGTAACGGTTCTGGAATAGACCACCTCACAGTAAAGGTTCGGGAATGGACCACCTCACTGTAACGGTTCGGGAATGGACCACCTCACAGTAACGGTTCGGGAATGGACCACCTCACAGTAACGGTTCGGGAATGGACCACCTCACAGTAACGGTTCGGGAATGGACCACCTCACAGTAATGGTTTGGGAATGGACCACCTCACAGTAAAGGTTCGGGAATGGACCACCTCATAGTAACGGTTCGGGAATGGACCACCTCACAGTAATGGTTCGGGAATGGACCACCTCACAGTAACGGTTCGGGAATGGACCACCTCACAGTAACGGTTCGGGAATGGACCACTTCACAGTAACGGTTCAAGAATGGACCAGGGGTCGCAGCACCTCACCACCATCAAATCAGTTTGAAGCATCTCAACAACAGGTAAGTCAGGAAGCAGTTGGCGAGCCAGGTAAGTAAAAATACATGCATGACTTTGATAGGATTATCACTGTCACACACTACACAAGCCCATCAAAGTGGGGGAGACTGCAGACACTTGCATTTTTGCATGAGCCCAATGATGAGCCTCGGTCGGAGGCACTACCCGATAAGTTGCGGAAGTTACGGGAAACAGACATCGGAAGGGGAAATTCAAGATAAGTACGTCATTAGATAATTCACCCGTTCACTGCATTTGCGTTCATGTTGCGTTCGGAAACACGTTCGAATAGTGAACAGATTGCGAGTGTTCGTGTAGCGTCCGAATAAGCGTTCGAACGACTATCAGTATTTCTGTTTTACTTTTAGCCACACGCCCAAGCCCATCTAAAGCCCATTTATCCCACTAAGCCCAATCCAAAAATAATTAAAACACTTAAAATACATGTCACAAATTAAATCAAATCCTAAATTAAATAAAACAAATCACCTTCATAAACTAAATAAATCAAATAAAATCAAAATAAATCCCCCTTCCTAAACCAAACCAATCATATCTAATCACCTCCCAAAATAAATATATCCCCACCAAAATTACACAGGATCCTTTCCTTTAATAAACTAATTAATCACCTCCTTATTGACATGATTCCATTCCTTACCTAGAAACCTTAGTGTACCATTATAAAAGAAACCAAAATTCCAAACCCTTAACCCCTTAGAGACTCACAACTACCTTCAAGAAAAAAAACATAAGAAAATAATAGAAAAAACTAAGCTCTATTCACTTAGACCTTCACCCCTATTTTTAGAGCACATTCACGCCCAAACACCAAGAAGAAAACATTCTCAACCACCGAAAACTACAACACCAAAATACCTATCCATCACCGAAAATCACACCCAAAACCACCCCTTACATTACCGAAAATAGAACCCCTAAAACAGTCCCTAAATCACTAAAAACTGCACTCCAAAATCCCCCTAAATCACCAAAAAAACTACACCCTAAAACAATCCAAGTTTCACCCCAAAACCACGGCAAAAGACTAGCTAAAAACAGCGAGGAAACATCGAGAAAGCAGCAGCGAAAACAACAGAAATTGTGAAGGAAAATAGTAGACTAGAAAACCAGAAGTTGTGGAGCAGTAACCCTTCTGGCGACGACGTGACGCATTTCCGATGAGCAACTTAAAAGGTCATCTTTCTTTTGGATATAAAATTGTAATTTTCCAAAAAAAAAAATAAAAAAAATAAAAAAAAAAAAAAAAAAAACTTAAAAGGTAAGACCTGAGGTGACCGGCGTAAACACACACGTATAACGCAAGCGTACGTATCGTTCAAGTAGTATAAAAAGTATCGATCCCAAGAGGGCTTAATATCTAAAATATTAATTTTATGAAGTCAAATGATTACTAGTATCTAACAGATTGATTGATTGATTTGAAATAGTGATGATTCTAAATTTAAAAACAAGTAAATAAGATTGTTGAAAGTAGGTTTTAAGAAAATTCAATATTAAAAACTATCTAGGGTTGTGATTTCTTTTAATATCATTTTAAAGATGAAGTGGTTATCTTAAAGTTGGGTAATATATTGATTTATTAACCTGGAACACTAAATTATGTTAAAGCCTCTTCCGATGGTCAATTACAAATACCTAGTATAATCCAATTGAATCATATGTCTATGTCAACCAAATTACTTAGATTCATTAAGATTAAGTTCCAATTAAGGCTACCCCCGCCCGACAGGTATATTCCTATCCTGTAAGGAAATCTATTAAAGGGTTATCTATCCTCAAGGAAGATCGTGGGCTATTGAGCCTAAGGTCTTAAACTTAAAATCCCTATGTCTAGTTCATTTTAAGTTTACCTGATCAATTTTATTAATGGCCAGTTAATTAAAAAGCATTAAGATTAAGACTCAATAAATAAATCTTTATATTACCCAAAGTATAATCTAACCCCTTATAAACCGGTGATATTAGAATTCATCACAACCCTAGATAACTTATTTAGTTACAACACATAACTAGGGCTGGTAAAAACTTGAAAATAAAAGACATGAAGTAAAAATGCGGTAAAGTAAATACTGAAAAGTAAATTACAATAAAATAAAATGCTAAGGTAAAAGGAATTACTTTTACTACTACTAATTTAGATATCTCCCATAAAATAATATATAAACTTGTGATAATATTACCAACCGACTAATCTGGCGGTATCCTGATTAAGTCAAATTAAGTCCAACTAGCCATTAAGGCGGTAATATTTGTCCATAAACCAGCCATAAATGTGGAACTAAAATTAAATTACCAACTGACCAATCTGGCGGTATCCTTGATTAGTCAGGTTTAAACCAGATTAAAATTAAATTACCAACCGACCAATATAGCGGTATCCTTTTTAAGTCAAATTTTAAATAGTGAATATATTATTTTTAAGGGAGATTAATCTAAATAGCAATAGTAAAAGAATTACCTTTCACCCTAGTTGGGGAAGTTATCTCCACATGGTGAATAGTAAAAACTGTAAAAAGTAAAGAAAGTAAATTACTATTATTACAAAAAGTAATTAAAATTTAATTACAAAACTTAAATTAAAGACACTAGAGAGAGAAACTCCCTATTTATATCAAAGAAATGAGAGAGAATGATACATCTAAAACTGAAATTTGAAGCTCTATTTATAGGCCTCGGTGGGGTTCCAGCGTCGCGACGCCATGTCATTTGGCGTCGCTACGCCAGATTTTGTCGACGTGGCACGCTCTGGTTCGTCGGTTGCAGATTCTGGATCAGGTGACACGTGACGAGTGGTTGGGCTTCAATTATTATGACACGTGGCGGCTTCTGATTGGTCGATGAGATTCTTATCCGCCACATGTCAGATATGGATTAGATAGCCAATAATTGATGCTGACGTGGCGATGACGTGGCGGTGATGTGGTGACACGTGGGAAAGAGACTGTCGGCACCGTAGGATTGCGACACGTGGCACTTCCTGATTGGCTGATGATGACGTGGCGGTGAGGTGGTAGTTTGACTTGGTCAACCTAGTGATGTGGCTAATGACGTGGAGTGACACGTGGCGATGATGACTGTCGGCACCGTAGGATGCTGACACGTGGCATGGCACATGTTAGCATATCGGTTGTGATGGTGACACATGGCACGATGCACGTTAGCAAAGTCAAACTTTTCTCAGATTCTGATTTGTGGACCCGGCGCACGTTAGCACTGTTCGGCGCACGTTAGGCATCGTGACGCTGAAGGTCTTGGCGTCGCGACGCGGACAATTTACTGAATTGCCATTTTGTCAATTTTTCTCTATTTTGGCCCCAATTTGCTTCCAATGCTTTCCCAACTTTATTTATCTGCAAAATAACACAAAACACATCAAAATATTCCCAAAACTCAAGAAACTATACAAAATATTAGGTTAAATGAGTGGGAAATAGTGATAGATTTACCACTCATCACACCCCCAAACCTAACATTTTGCTAGTCCTCGAGCAAAACATAAAATAACATAAATAAATTAACTAAGCCACTTTCGTAGGGATCACAGTTGCATTTAGCGTATGCAACAAGCCTTTAAACCCCTAGGTGTTTCTAATGGACGAGTTGTAGTCTCGTGAGGGTTTACATCAATGATACCCACAAACATTTTACAAAAGTAAAAAGGTAGTAAAACTAATGCACACAAAAGCAAAAAGACAAGCGAAAAGAGAATAAAGATGTTAGTGACTAATCAGGTGAAACTTCTACTCCAAGTTACTAGTTGTTTTCTTTCATTCTAAATTACTGAATAAGTAAATTCTCCGATTATATTTACCATTCTCAATATTCACAGCCAACAAAATATTAAACAACTCATTTTTTCCCACAGCAGTCATAAGTGCAGTTGATAAGAGAGTAATATTTTTGTCCTAAAGTTTATCAGAATTCACACCTTTTTGTAGTAATGGAATATTTTTTCTCATTTTTCTGATTTTTTCTTTGATTTTTCTTTTCTATTTTTTATTTATATACAATATCTTCCATCTATGTAACGAGTGTTAGGTCGGTGTCTCCCAAACCAGTTGGCTTTAGGGAACCAGGTGTTAAGACACCCCTACGGACTTAATTACTCAGACTTTAGATATATATATTTTTACAGCATCTTCGATCCATGTAACGAGCTTTGGGCCAGTGACTCCCAACCAGTTGGCTTTAGGGCACTAGGTGTTAAAACACGCTTACAGACTTAATAACTCGGATCTCAGATTTTTTTTTTTGTTTACTCCAATGCTTTTTGAGATGCTTCCTCCAATTAAACTAGAGCACTGAATATTACAAACTTTTCAATTTTAACTCATTTCCGTATGTTACTATATATATCGATAATATCTGTCAACTGAGCATATTAAGATCCATTTTTAGTCCGTTTTAAGGAGAATTCACAAATTAAATAATTCAAAATGAAATAAAAAAAAATTAACTTGTTTCGAAATAGGTTTTAGATACGTCTCAGGAGTGGAAACTCATTACTCAGCTATCTCTTAACAATTTCACATTTTTAGTCAAAATAAAAACACAAAAACACAAAATATTTTTGTAATTTTTGAAAAATTTTCAATTTTTTTTTGTACTTTTCGAAAAATTTTGGACTAAAAATAAAAACAACATACAAACTAAAAACAAGGTACTAATAAACTAATTCCCTACCCCAAACCTAAATGAGACATTGTCCCCAATGTCTTAAATAGTAGAAGAAGAGTTTAGAAAATAATACCTGGTTAGCTGAAAATTTACAGGAATTTAAAGGTTAAGATCCAGATTAATCCGACGTCTCTTACCACGATCGTCCTAAGACCAATTTATCTTTGAAAGAATAGGGTCAACTCGTGGTTCATAGGCTATGAGTTGGTCTATTAGATCCGGAGCAGTTCTGGCAGTAAAGAGGAGTTCTTTTAAAGGTTTTGACACGAACCCATTTCTCCGAGCATCATCAAGAAACACACAAAGAAAATCATAAAATCCATCAACGTTGAGTAGTCTGATTGGTTTCTGGTGTATGTTCAGGTTCGCCCAAGATAGAACTATAAAAATTTCCTCCAGTGTACCCAAGCCACCTGGCAAAGCAATAAAAACATCAGAACGGTTAATCATTTCTACCAGTCGTTCAGACATACCTGGTACGATAAGTTCATCTACGTTTGATGGTTCAATAAGATTTTCCTCTGCCAAGGGTTTTGGGATGATTCCCAAAACGTGACTGCCTCCTTCCTGTACGGCCTTTGAAACGATCCCCATAAGTCCAAGATTTCCTCTGCCATATATTAAGTGCATATTCCTTGCAGCTAAGACTCGACCCAATTCATGTGCTGCTTCTACGTATTGTGGTTTAGTACCAACACTACTACCGCAAAACACACAGATGTTTTCAACTCATCTTCTTGAAGTGGCTTCCATGTTTTACTCTGGATGTCTTCAAAAGTGCAATGATGAGTTGAATTTATAACACCTGAAAAGGGTGCGTAAAATAATAGCACTAGTACCTGCCAAATGACAATTATTAGTTAAACAAATCGTGATAGTCAAAAAGGTATGGATCCTGTCGGAGAAAATAAAAGAAAACAACAAAACAAATTACAATTATTAGGAAAAGACAAAGAGATATAATATTTACAAGAAAAGTAGAGGCTTGATCGACGTCTATGCGTCAGGGACAAGCTTCCCATCCAATTTTCTTATAAACTGGCAAACAGGGTCTTTTTGAGTCAGATTCCCGAGACTTAACAATTGTCTTTCTTTTTGAAATTGTGTATGTAATTTGCGAATGGCTATGTGAACATATCCACTGGGATGCGTCTCAAGAGTCGAAGATATATTATCTAAAGACTCCTTACTCAAGTCATCCCTAATGAATTTAATTTTGTCTTCGCGATTATCAGACACCATTCCTAAAGAACGACAACGAGTATTGCAATTACATCGTGCACATTTGTAACAAACACCTATTTGATTAGCTCTACGTTTCTTTGCATAGGTGCTTCTTCCAAAACCAGGTAGATGTGAAATAAAAGAGTTAGAAGACTCACCTGCTAATCGGACCCGTGCTTCAATTACCCAACGAATATCATTAGGAACACCATGGAATGTCAGTAACCTCATCCGTTCCAAGCGAGCTTTGTAGACTTTCATCAGAGATTTTTGAGGGAGAGAAGGAAATTGCTTGTGAAGATTTGCGAGAGCTTCTTCCATCTTGAAATGACTTAATCTGCAAAAACTAAACACACCAAATTAAATCACACCAAATCACAATATATACACAAATTGCATGGGTTGCCTCCCTGCGAGTGCTAAGTTTAAAGTCGTCAGCTAGACTTTTACTTCTCGATCGTTAGGCTAGATCTGAAAGTGTGAGACTTTCTTTTTGTCGCTCAAATGATTCTCCCCAGTAGTGTTTGACCGCTGACTGTTAACCTTGAATGTGTTGTTGGTATTGGATCCATTAACTCAACAGCTCCATAAGGTAAAACCTGAGTGATCACAAATGGACCTGACCACCTTGATTTCAATTTCCAGGAAAAAGTTTCAACCTCGAGTTGTACAAACAACACCTGCTGCCTTGGTTC